>CATOAP020000068.1:0-200740 GCA_951394115.2 Drosophila phalerata
TTTGTTTTAGTACGTAAAATTCTGCGTTTTTTGGTATATAACACATAAATTTTGGGTTGAGGGGTTTGGAAGATATTGCCTGTTAACTGAATATATATATTTTTCCATCGGTCGAGAATCGGCATTGTGCAAAATGTAATTTTTATGTACAAAGAAGCTCGCCCTTTTTGAGCACAGTGCACAATGTTAATTTTCGTGTTTTTTTTTTTGTTCGTTGACAGTATCCGCCAGCGGAGCAAACCTATTGTTGGTGTTTATTGGGTCCCCAGCAGTTTGGTTTAAGTCACCGCGGTTTATTTTTGTTTTATTTCCCAGTATTTTTTGTGGGCTTAGTTTTCGCTTGGGTACTATTTGAAAGTAGCGCTCCATTCCGGTCTGCCTAGCCGGAACCGTTCGTTTTGACGCTGCGCTTGCATTCGAAGCTGTAGTTGAGAAAGCTTGTGCTTGGTCAGCAGAAGATGGTACGACGACTGTTGACACAGTTAAAGTTGTTGTTGCTGTAGCGTCAGCTGCAGCGGCTTGTGAGGGCAAGTTTGGTGGTGATAGTGGTTTATGCGGGGAGACGATCGGCATTGGAGAGGCACACTCTTCGCACCAGCTTTTTGGAGTTGTAGTTGGTAACTTCGGAGAGCAAGAACGCACTCTCGTATCTTCTACGGCTAAGAGGTTCTGCTTTGATTTTTCGGTTATTTGTGCTGTTGGGTCGGAGACATAGCTAAAGTATGCGTTATTTTTGGCAAAAGAGAGTCGTCGCTCGTCTTGCTCGCGCTGACGTTGGGCACGGGTATCGTAGTGACTTATCGTAGTTAGCACTTGTTCAATACAAATTCTATTTGATTTGTTTATAGTTTATAGAATAGTTTTATTATATTTGCGAAACTAGTTTAGTGGTCGCGCTCATCGCTCTGGGGGGCTTTTGGCCTAAATCTAGATTTTTACCGCAAGTGGGTACTATTTAAATTTAGATTATTTCGGAGCGCTTTATAGAAACACGTCTGCACGTTCCGAAGGTTTATTGGTTATGTATACGTATACGTTTAAGTACTAAAAACTTTTTGATTTTATGAGATATCTCAACCAAACTGATACTATACCCATTTTACATGGTTTTATATATCCTGACCAAAGTTGGTTCATATCGGACCGCTATATCATATAGCTGTCATAGGACCGATCTGGTCAAAATAAGGTTTTAGTATGAAAAACTTTTTTGTTTTACGAGATATTTTAACCAAATTGATAGAATATGCATTTAAGTTAGTTTTATACATCCTGACCGAAATTGGTTCATATCGGACCGCTATATCATATAGCTGTCATAGGACCGATCGGATCAAAATTAGGTTTTAGTATGAAAAACTTTTTTGTTTTAAGAGATATTTTAACCAAATTGATAGAATATGGATTTAAGTTAGTTTTATACATCCTGACCGAAATTGGTTCATATCGGACCGCTATATCATATAGCTGTCATAGGACCGATCTGGTCAAAATAAGGTTTTAGTATGAAAAACTTTTTTGATTTATGAGATATTTTAACCAAATTGATAGAATATGCATTTAAGTTAGTTTTATACATCCTGACCGAAATTGGTTCATATCGGACCGCTATATCATATAGCTTTCATAGGACCGATCTGGTCAAAATTAGGTTTTAGTATGAAAAACTTTTTTGATTTGATTTTTGATCGTCTTGCAGACGATTGTGAAACAGGGGATCCGTGTTTAAAAAAATGAACTTAACATCATCTGCATACATTAAAATATAAGAATGGGACAGAATAGTGGGTAGATCGTTAATTAACAGAGTTAAAAATAAAGGTCCTAAGTGACTACCTTGAGGTACACCAAAATTTGAAACAAACTTGATCTGCGCTAGGTATATAGAAATCTGTGTGCCAAATTTGGTTACTCTATCTCTTATAGTCTCTGAGATCCTGTTGTTCATACGGACAAACGGACAGACGGACAGACACACATGGCTATATTGACTCGGCTGTTGATGCTGATCAAGAATATATATACTTTATAGGGTCGGAGATGCCTTCTTCTCCCTGTTACATACATTCCAACGAACACAATATACCCTTATACTTATTTTTTATAAGTAACGGGTATAAATATTGCACCCACTATTATTCTGCTTATTCTCATTAATATCAGATAAAAATCGCGGTTATAAATTAGGATAAATGATGATAAGAAATTCAGGACCCTAAAGGTATGCAATAATTGATATACTTTATGGCGTTGCCCTTAGCAACACCGAAATAATCGTAGTTGGCGAATGTTAAGCCCTTATAGTATGAATGATCCGCCCTGTAGCTTGTAGCCTGCCTGCAACTAAATTAATGACTAGAAAATCAAAGTTCCCTTCACAGCCAATTTTTCTAGACTGCAAAGTGCGGGAAACGCGGTCATAAAGCAAATAAGTGTAGACAAAATGGAAAAAACAATAAGGAAAATAACAAAACTGAAAAGGAAAATGGAAATAGTGTCGATCAGCCAAGACTCTCATATTCGGTTTTTGCTGCAATGAACGAAAATGCTGTCGCGAAACGTACATGGTGTTTGGACAGCGGAGCAACGTCTCATATGTGTTGCGATAGAGATGTGTTCGTGTCATTCGTGTCTAAGAAAGACAAAATAATGTTGGCAGCTAACAAATTTATCGAATCGCCAGGAGCAGGCACGGTTATAATAAGCACTCACGAAGGCAAAATTGAGTTGCGAGATGTTTTGTATGTACCATCGCTACAAATGAATTTTTACTCTGTAAGCAAAGTAATGAAATTCGGACATTCAATTTTATTCGGTAAAAATACTGCTACAGTTAAAATAAAATTTGGTTCTGTGTTGCTGACAGCTCCAATGAGCGATAATTTGTTTGTGTTTACCGATTTAAATGAAAACAAACTTTTTTCAATGAAGGAAAGAGCAGTAGTTTGGCATAATCGTTACGGTCATCTAAATTATCGGAGCCTAAAAGAATTGGCAGAAAGTGAGCTTGTCTACGGCATTGACTTAAAAAGTGTAACCGGTAATATAAATTGCAACACATGTAATAAAACAAAAATTTGTGCGAAACCTTTTTCAAAAAATGCCAAAAACAATGCCAATGATTTACTGGACTTAATCCATACGGATGTGTGTGGTCCTATAAATGTTACGTCAGTGGGTGGTGCAAAATACTTTATAACATTTATAGACGACAAATCAAAGAGATTTTTTGTGTACTTTATGAAGTCAAAATATCAAGCACTGGAAAAGTTTAAGTTGTTTAAAAATATGGCAGAGTGCCAGACATAAAAGAAAATAAAAGCAGTGACAATGGTAAAGAATACATTAATAAACAATTTGATCATTTTTTAAACGAATGTGGCATTAAGAGACAATTAACAGTGCCATATACACCCCAGCAAAATGGTGTGGCTGAAAGAGCCAATAGATGTTTGGTTGAAATGGCCCGCAGCATGATGGTGCATGCAAACATAGAAGAGTCACTATGGGCCGAAACCATTTCAACAGCAGCATACCTTCGAAACAGGTGTCCATCGCAGGGATTACAAGGGAATGTAACTCCATTCGAGGTCTGGAGTGGTCGGAATCCTACGGTAAAACATCTACGTATTTTTGGATCTCCTGCTTTTGCTCTCAATAAGCAGCAACACAAGAAATTTTGTGCAAAAGGTAAACAGTACGTTTTTGTAGGGTACTCGCTTACAGCCAAAGCTTATCGGTTGTACGATAGAGAAGCAAGACAGATTATAGAACGGCGCGACGTTAAGTTTGTCGAAGATGAAATGCAGCCCAAATTGGAGTCAGAGCTTAAGATACCGGATGAAAGCTACAATTCATTTATTCTGGAAACTCCTTCGCAAGTCTGTGTGTCAGACGATAGTATCGACTCAGATTCAGAAGAAGTTTGTTCTGTAGTATCTGATCATGCGGATGAGGAAAACGAAGAATTTGAAAGCTTTGAGTCAGAAGAAGACGTTCATGTAAGCAGTTCAAGCGAGGAAGTTGCAGTTGAGAATACAGAAGACATTCGCCGTGGTCCAGGTAGGCCAAAAATAATCCGCACAGGTCAAGTAGGCAGACCACGGAAACAATACAATATGCTTAACAACATGATGGCATTTACTGACATCGAAACTGCCAAAAATGTCAATGAAGCTCTAACTGGCAAAGATTCGCTTGAGTGGAAGGAGTCAATGGAACGAGAATTTGAGGCACTTATAAAAAATAAGACTTGGTCGTTAGTCGATCTGCCACACGGCACCAAGGCTATTAATTCTATGTGGGTTTTTCGGATCAAACGAGATGAGCAAGGAAATATTTCGAGTTTCAAGTCAAGACTTGTTGCCAAGGGCTGTAGCCAACAGCTGGGCGTTAATTATAACGAAACATTTTCGCCTGTAATACGTTAAGAGAACATAAGATTGTTGCTAGCAGTGGCTGTTGAGAAAGAACTACACCTGCACCAAGTGGACGTTTCCAATGCATATTTAAACAGTGAGCTGCAAGAAGACATTTTCATGAAACAACCTGAGCATTTTGTCAGCGGCACACATCCTCATCGCGTTTTGAAACTGGCAAAAGCGATCTATGGCTTAAAACAGTCGGGCAGAGCATGGAACAGTACTTTGGATAATACACTGAAGAAAATGGGATTCAAGGCATCGAGAAATGAGCCGTGCCTTTACATGAAAATAGCAAATAACTCTTACAATCTCATTGCAGTGTATGTAGATGACCTCATCATTGCATGTCTTAACAAAAGTGATCTGGACGATATTAAAGCAAAGTTAAAGGAATGCTTTAATATACATGACAATGGCCCTTTACATCACTTTTTGGGTATGGAAATCCGTCGCAAGGGAGAGAGAGGTGCTATTACTTTATGCCAGAAACAGTATATAGCCAGTCTTCTCGACAAATACAAAATGAATGTATGTCGATCGGTTTCTACACCCTTGGATCCTGGATTTCTGATTTCTTGCACTGACGAGAAATGTGGCAAAGTTGATGTAACTGAGTACCAATCGCTCATTGGTTCATTAATGTATTTGGCAATCTCGACTCGTCCTGACATATTTCATTCTGTCAGTAAATTGGCACAACGAAATTCGGATCCACACTTTGAGCATGAGTCAGGCGCAAAGCACATTCTTCGATATCTATCAAAGACACTGGAATTGAAGCTACATTACTGCAAAACTGGAGTGCCCTTGCATGCTTATGTCGATGCAGATTGGGCAAATGATAATCGAGACAGAAAATCTTACTCTGGGTACGCGTTTTATCTTGCAGGTTCAGCGCTTTCCTGGGAGTCCAAGAAGCAGTCACTGGTGGCCCTTAGCAGTACGGAGGCCGAATATGTTGCTCTTTCAACCGCAGCCAAGGAAGCAATATATTTACGTCGGCTTCTTGAAGAAATTGGCTATCATCCCCCATCCAAGCCAATCCAAATCAACGGTGACAACTTGAGTGCGCAGCAAATCGCATTAAACCCTGTTCATCACAAGCGCACCAAACATATTGACATCAAATATCACCACATAAGAGAAGTCGTCGCAAATAATGAAATTACAATTAATTATGTTTCCACTAATGATAATGTTGCAGATATTTTTACGAAGAATTTACAAAAAGATAAACATGCTAAGTTTGTAAAGATGTTAGGTTTAAGTCATGTACATAGCTCGCAAATAACTGTTAACCGTTTCACACTGTCGCGAAATAAGTGTTCTTCACTGAGACTTTGAGCAAAAGGTCTGAGAGCAACCGATTGGATTGTTCGTAAATA
Source organism: Drosophila phalerata (assembly GCA_951394115.2). Classification (NCBI taxonomy): domain Eukaryota; kingdom Metazoa; phylum Arthropoda; class Insecta; order Diptera; family Drosophilidae; genus Drosophila; species Drosophila phalerata. The sequence continues at coordinate 5,810 of CATOAP020000068.1, forward strand.
AATTTTGCTCGCGCTCAGTCGAAGATCACATTTTTCTGTTTTCTTTTGCTCTGCTCATTCCGGGACCGTTTGCTTCTGAACGACGATTCAAAAAGTCTTTTGCGCATGTATGTGTGCATGTGAAGTTTCGTGGGTTTTACGCGTCAATTTGCTTTGTGAGTTTCGATTGAGCACAGTGATTTTAACAAAATGGGACGTGAAACTAATAAAAAAGTGCATAAATTTTTTAAAATTAATTAAATTAAATTTTTAAAATAAAATTAATCTGAAATACATACAATTTTTTCAAGAAGATCGAAAGTGAAATTTAATGTCGCAATTTTACACAACGTACCACTGTGCATCGAAAAGAAGACAAATAGTTGAAAAGACCGTTTGCGTTGAGTTTTTCAGTCAATCGGTCTTTTGGTGAGCCTCACTGTTTGAGCGTGAATCGTTTCAGTCTTTACGCGCTGTTCACTCAAAGACCGATAAGCAAATTGCTCAACTGTAAGCGCTCAACCGAAAACCGGATCGAAAACAACCAAAGGGTCTTGCTCAGAGCGAGAGCGAGAAAGTATGATTTTTTTCGGTTGTTCTCGCGAACAGAGCGTAAGGAAAAAAACGGTTAACAGTTATTTGCAAGCTATGGTCATGTATGTCAATTAAGGAACAATTAAACTTGAGAAGAAGTGTTGAAGTTTGCAAGTTCACTTGTTATAGTTCATAAATATATCGCCCATCACTATTATGTAAGTCTGCACATCTCCAATCGCTTTACACTTTAAGAACATTCCTGAATAAACGTTTGTCGTGATCGCATGTGTCGATATATTCAATTGTACGGAATCATTCTTACTCCATAGATGCGCTAACACAATTGAAGGCCCGGTTCCGGCGAATTGGTAAAGGTGTCGACAAGCATTTATACATGTTGCGTTCTGCATAATTTTTTGAATTGTCACAATAGGGACATTTCTGAAAATTGGGATGGAGGCTCCAATTTGCGTACTCAACCCGAAAGTACGAGTATTGCCTATGATTTCGACACTTCTGCCGAAAATATAAGAAAAGCCCTTTCCAAACACATACATAATAAATAAAAAAAATTAGTTATTTACAAAATTGATCTTATTTTATTTGTTTGTTTTAATTAATTTATACAATACATGTTAATTTATATGTAAATATTCAATTACGACCAAGTACACGCAGAAAGGATTGTATAAGCATTGGGTACACCAAATTATTCATTATCTAAAGTGTTTTGGGTGAAAAAATTTCCTTTCTACGATGCTGTAACTATAGCTCGCAAAACTTTAAAATTTACAATTTTGTTTTTTCAAAATTATCAAAAAAAACAGTGCCGAATACCAATTTTCGTGTTTTTATTTTTTAATAATTTTTATTTTTATTTAAAATTTTTATAATAAACTAAATTTTGCTCGTCACACAATTGGATATCAGAAATTTTGGGGATAAAAATTGCTTTCGTCACTAGACTTTTACCTCGTGTAGAGGTTTTTTTTGTTGGATATCAGAAATTTTTGCAAAAAGTTTTTAGTACTTAGACGTGATTTTCGAACTAAAACATGATTTTCGACCGATGGAAAAATGTATATATTCAGAGAGATAGAAGCGATTGGCGGAGTATCGCAATGTAGGCAGTCTATTCGGCGTTTCTGAGTCGATGGTATGCAAAATTCTGCAAGAATTTTGCTATGAAGTACATCGGGCTTTGAGGCCCGAGTATCTGCCAAAAAAACTTCTTGACCCAGGAAAATATGGAGGAGTATGTGCAAGGCTTTGAAGCGCTTGGATTTCCGCAATGTTTCGGTGCAATTAGTAAGTCTGTTTAATTTTTATTAAGCTTTTAATGAATAAAATGTATTATAGATGGAAGCCACTTCGAAGTTCACCCTCGTGCACCGGAAACTGTAGATTATTACAATTATAAAGGATGGTACTCAACTATACTTTTCGGTTTGGTGGATTTTCAGTAGAGTACAATAAAAGTAATCTTTAAACAATATACTAATTTAATATTTTTCTCTAGATATAGATTTCTCTATGTGCATGTGGGTGCCCCAGGACGCTGCCATGACTCCCAGGTGTTTGAAAGCACAAGCTTAAAAAAGATGCTGGATTGCACAACGCTGTAAGCAGACAACTCGAAGCGCATCGGTGGAGTTGACGCTCCTGTGGTGCTTCATGCGGAAGCTGTCTTCATATTGTCGACGAGCATCATGAAACCATACCCCTTCAACACAACGGTAGGCGAGGAAAGGAAATCCTTCAATTATGCTCTGTCCAGATCGAGGAGAGTGGTGGAAAATGCGTTTTGACAATTGAAGGGGTTCCGGCGAATTGGTAAAGGTGTCGACAATCATATTGACAAAGTCCCGCATATCATTTATACATGTTGCGCTCTGCATAATTTTTTGAATTGTCACAATAGGGACATTTCTGAGAATTGGGATGGAGGCTAAAATTTGCGTACTCAACCCGAAAGTACGAGTATTGCCTATGATTTTGACATTTCTGCCGAAAATATAAGCAAAGCCCTTGCCAAACACATACATAATAAATAAAAAAATTAGTTATTTACAAAATTGATCTTATTTTATTTGTTTGTTTTAATTAATTTATACAATACATGTTCATTATATGTAAATATTCAATTACGACCAAGTACATGCAGAAAGGATTGTATAAGCATTGGGTACACCAAATTATTCATTATCTAAAGTGTTTTGGGTGAACAAATTTCCTTTTTACGACGCTGTAACTATAGCTCGCAAAACTTTAAAATGTACAATTGTGTTTTTTCAAAATTATCAAAAAAAAACAGCAAGTCTTGAAGTCACAGAGGGAGAACTACTTCTGTTATCGTTGTTTTAGCCTTTACTTCATTTTGGTTGTTGTTTTTACTGTTACTGTTGCTATTCCTATTGCTGCATTTGAAGGTTTTGTTGTTGTGTTGTGTTGTGTTCATTTAATTTGCCATAGTGCGGAAAAGTTGCTAGGCAAACAGCAGAAACCCGATGCAAAGAAAGGCGAGATACAGAAATCCAACAAAAAAAACCTCTACAAGAGGTAAGAGATATCCAGTTGTGTGACGTGCAAAATTTAGTTTATTATAAAAATTTTAAATAAAAATAAAAATTATTATAAAAAAAAAAACACGAAAATTGGCATTGTGCACTGTGCTCAAAAAGGGCGAGCTTCTTTGTACATTAAAATTACTTTTTGCACAGTGCCGAATACCAATTTTCGTGTTTTTTTTTTTAATAATTTTTATTTAATATTTTTATAATTAACTAAATTTTGCTCGTCACACAATTGGATATCAGAAATTTTGGGGCTAAAAATTGCTTTCGTCACTAGACTTTTACCTCGTGTAGAGGTTTTTTTTGTGGGATATATAAAACTATGTAAAATGCGTATTTTATCAGTTTGGTTGAGATTTTTAGTACTAAAACGTGATTTTCGAACTAAAACGTGATTTTCGACCGATGGAAAAATGTATATAGTCAGTTAACAGGCAATATCATGCAAACCCCTAAACCAAAAAAATATTAGAAAAAAAGTTTGAAGGTACTTCAAAAAGCCCTCAAACTCACCTTTCCAATGATATATAGGACATATCTATGGTTTGCAAACTATTGGGGTTTCAATTTTAGCGGGAAATAGCGTTTTTCCGCTAAACTAGCAGGAAATTCAAAAAGTCGTAGAACAAACATTTCTATATTTTTGAAAAGAAACAAATCCTCATAATTACATCTAAGCTTTTTTAGCGCTTTGATACGGACAAACGAACAGACAAACAAACTGACTTTTCATCTTAATTTGAAAAGTCCACTAAAAATTTCAAATTTGATTATCTTTTGAACCAGGTTTGGGTGATCGAGGTATCAATCGACGCGTATTTTTGATTAGAATTTAAAAAAAAATAAAAAATTTTACAAAAAGGCGCCAACAGCCCCATTAGCTGCGATCGTTTAAATTTTTCCCCTCCCACTTACACCCCCGTATCTCATGAACCAGGTGAGTTAGAAAAAGTTTTAGTATGCCATTTTGTAAGTTAGGACTCAACCTTTCGATCGGTATATAACTCGATCTGATCGGTCAGTCGTAGCACCCTTCGTGCTGCTTTCGTCACAAGAGCGAACTGCCGTTCGCAGTGATAGTCTGGACAGTGTCTGCTCATCCTCGTACTGTGTGGTACCACGACTGCAGCTAAAAGTCACAAAAAGAAGAGTATTAATTACTAAGCGATTTAATTAGTTATTTTGAAACTTACGTGCCGGACGTGGTTCGCCCAAATTAGGCGTTGATGTGAAAAATCCAAAAGAAAAAGCACCAATGCCAAATGACTTGTGAAATCCATCACCAAAGACAAACCCTAGGAAGTCCGGTTCTGGCTCTGGTTCTGTACGCTGTCCGGCGGGAGGTGGCGGCACCTTATGGCGGGGATCCCCCTGGAGCTTTGCATAAATGTTTCTCCAAAACTTCCAGGCACTTCTCCTGAAAGCGCAGCGAGTTGGCATTTCGCTCGGAGCCGAGGCGCACCTGTTTGGTCACAGACCAGTATTAGGAAGTAGAATTGAATTGAATTGAATAATATCTAAGTAGCATGTAAGAATTAGCATAATGTATATATTGAAGTACCCTAGATTGTAGTTATTCTCTTATATTATGTTTAAGTGCAAGCGAAGCGCAGGCAGCTCAAAACGGCCGAAGAAGAAGGGCAGAGCTAGCAGCTGTGTAAGCGAGAGTTTTCAGTTGTTATACGAGAGCTTAAGCGGCCGATCGTTTAATTACGCGCAGCAGCCACCAATTACTCTTTAACGCCTTTGCAGTCTCACTTTGATAAATAAAATTATAAAGTTTAATTGAAACTCCGGTCTTTTTACTTGTCCCTTTGTTTTCGAATTTTTCATTGGCGCCCGAGCAGGGACCTCAATCGCGTTTTGTCGGTCTTTATTAAAAAGACAATTTTCAAGAGTTGGTTGGCTGTTTGCGGTAATTCGGCTCGCCAGATCGTTGTTGTTGTTGCTCCCCTATTGGTGTCGCCGTGAGTGAGTTCCGCTTGCTGTTGTTGCTGGAACTTTATTGTAAATTCCCTTTACATCGAGATGCCAAGGATTGAGACCATCGATGACTCCTCCGATGACCAGTAACGAGTGAAAGCATAGTGCAGCGTAATACAGTATTTATGTAAGTGCAAGCACATACACATGCATATGTATGTCCATACATATGTGCATAACAATTAAAGTGGTTAACACTTGCAGTTAAAAGTATCACTGCGTTTCGGCACTGACAATATTTTCATTTTTTTTATAAGTGAATCGTAGAAGCAAAATATAAAATATAAATAAAAAACAAATACATTTATTTGCTAGAATCATACATAATTGCATTGTTTGAATTCTGTTCGGTGTACATATGTACATATCTACGCATATATACTCCAACGTGCATGTATATATATATAATATATAGATAGGTTCTTGCCCTTTTTTTTTTGTCGTTAGCCGCTACTTATACATACATACATACATAAGTTCAAGCGCGCGCTAACATAAAACACATACAAGTTAACATAGAGCGGCCAGGAGTTTAGATTTCCTAGGTTCCATGTTAAAGGTTGTGGCGGGCACGCCCGATGCTAGTGATTTAGAAAGGATCAGGTTTACAGAGTTACAGCTAATAAATTCAAATAACAAACAAATAGAAATAAAGACTAGAATTCAAGACCAAATTAATAAACTAACTTCCACTGTCAATGAAATTCTCAAAGTAACTAAAAAGTCCCAAATAGATACCGGCCATTTGTATGAAGTTGGCAAGAAATAGAATGCTGAACCCACCAATACTCCCATAGGGGACCTTATGTCTGTCTCGTCTGTTAAAGTACTCCAATCCGTTAACATGCTTTTTTTTTATTATTAAGTTCCCAGTAATCAAGTTTGCTTGCAAGAAAATCACCTTATTTCCCGTCATCCACAAGAACTTTATACTACAATTAAAAGACAACGTCATAGCTGAATGCAATGGAGCGACTCACACCCTTGCGAGTTGCAGCAATTCACCTGGAGCCACATTTTGTCGTATTGCATCAAGGAGCTCATGCGCCAGAGAACTTCACGCAGGGGACACTGCACACTGCGAGATCCAACCGAGCAACCTAGACGCAATCACTCAGGTGGACGACGGGATCTTAATCATAAACGACAGGTCGGCAAAAGTACAGGTTGACAATGGCACCGAAGTCTGGATACACGGAACGCAGCTCATCACCTTCAGCGACCGGGCCACGATCAATGGAACTCTATTCCTTAATCACTACAACACACAAAATAGAGTTCCCGGACCTGCCAACACTCCACAATTGAACATCACCGCCAGTCAAGATGCTCTCAGCCTCCCGTACCTTCATCGCCTGAATGTACGTAATTTGGAGGAGATTCAAAAGTTTAAGGAATCAGCCGGAACTGACCATGCGTACCGTGTGGCTTTTATTGTGATAGCCATATGTTGTGCGCTCATCTGTATTGGCCTCGCCTATCGACGATTCACCGTGGCAAAGAGATCTGCGACGCAGCTAAGAGAGGTGATCGCCGGGGTAGGGTCGCCCGAGGACGGCCTTAAACTTGAGGGGGGGTAGTTAACTAAAGTCAACGTTCTATGGATTGTTGACCGTAACCCGATGCCGGCCAAAATTGCTGAATAAGCTTCTGGCCGGATGTCGTTGCATAGCAGGCAAGCGCTACATATTTGAGTGGCCGCTATGAGACGATTGCGAAACCATAAGTTTCGCTTTCGAGTAAACTTAAAAACACAAATTGTATCAGTTCAGAATTAAGCTTCAAATAAAAAGCATCGTGCTCCGACTCGACGTCGTTAAAAAATATAAACTTCTTTCTTTTAATTAGAAAAAGACTAATTCGCGTCCAACTAGTGGTAATTATTCCGGTTACCCGCGGATTTGCAAATTAAATTATTTGCAAAGTGAACTTAACTAAGCACACATAAACAAGTGCCCACGAAATTGCAATTATTACATTTGCAAAGTGCAGTGAACATAACTAAGCGCACGTAAACAAGTGCCCAAATTGCAAATCAATACATTTGCAAAGTGCAGTGAACATTATTAAACACACACAACCAAGTACAGTGTGTATGAACAAATCGCTCAAATTCAGCAGTGAATTGACCTCGTCTTTTACTACAATTGACAGAGGTGCGCTCAAGCGCAATATTAATTATTTAACACCGAAGCCGCTGGAGCTCTTCGGGCAGCGGTGTGTCGCCAGTTTAACGCGCAAGTTATCTGGACAGCGTTGAAGATTCAAATACCTTGACTGCAGCGCGGGAATATAATAATAAGTTAATAAAAAATAATTTGACTAGGATTTCCATTAAAAAAAAACATGTAAGTGGGAACTTTTATATTAGATCTATTTCAAGTCTGAATTAAAATTATTTGAGCATTATTTTTTGCAAAAACGTTCATAGCTTTACCAATCACAATAAATATAATTATTGACAAACATTGCATTGAGAATTTCATTGACTCCATGAACAAATTTGAAGTTGTGTAAATAGAAATTTAAAACTAATTACCAGAGCGCGCAATCCGCTCAGCTTATGAAATTTGAGACATATTTGTTGTTGGTCTTGCGCTCGGTCGCCGACACTTGAATTCAATTGTTTTTGTTTGTTTTTGTTTTGTTTTGATTTTTCGTTTTGTGTGTGGGCCCATGAGCTCGCCGTTTTCATTCTATAGAACCCCTTTGCATCGTTCTAGTGATTCAGATTCAGACTCTGATAGTAACATTAGAGTTCTTAGGAACAGAGTCATCAAAAATAAACGTGCCCTTGTAGCTTCTTCACCAAAAATGGACCCAGAACAGCTTAATACAGTGGTGCGGGCAGTGATTGCCAATGCCTTAGCTGAGCAAGCAGCTATTAACCAGCGTGATCAGCAAGCTTTGTTAGCTGAACAGGCAGCTGTTAACCAACGTGAACAGCAAGCTTTGTTAGCTGAACAGGCAGCTGTTAACCAACGTGAACAGCAAGCTTTGCTACAAAGAATCAATGAGTTGTCTGAGCAAGTGTCGGCAGCTCATGTTACACCTCCAGTAGAGCAGTCATATACTGCTATAGAAATAGAGAATGAGATCCGCTGTGACTAGCCTTTAGATGCAGTAAAATGCTTGGCCGAATTTACTGGGGTGCAAGAATCATATGTGTCTCTTGGAGATAGGGCGCTGTTGCCGCCTATCGCATTTTCAAACCCTATAATGGCAGTTCGCGCCACTACCAGGCAGTCATCATTATTAGGAGTAAGATTAGAGGTGCCGCTGATTCACTGTTGTCTTCATTCGGAACAGTATTAAATTTCGACGCTATAATTAGTCGCCTCGACTTTACATATAGTGACAAACGACCAATTCATGTCATAGAGCAAGAATTAGGTACTCTCAGACAGGGAGGACTTTCGCTGCTTCAATACTATGATGAAGTAGAGAAGAAGCTCACATTGTTGACTAACAAAGTCAACATGTCATATGAGGCGGCCCTGGCAAAGGGTCTTTGCGAGAAATTCAGAAACGATGCGCTCCGAGTATTCATATCGGGCCTCAAGCGTAGTCTCACAGATGTACTTTTTGCGGCAAAGCCTAAAGACTTGCCTTCGGCGTTGGCTCTCGCACAAGAGGTCACGTCTAATCATGAAAGGTCCGCGTTTGCAGCTAATTTTGCGAAAAGTCTAGAAGACAAAGAGCGCAAGCCATATGCGAAAACGCAGGGTCGCCAGCAGGAGAGACAAGCTCAGCAGATTGACTCACAATCAAGCGGTTCAAAAAATCCGCATTTTAATAAACAGAGCAAGCCACAAGCCCAGAGCGATCAGCGAAGCGGCAGACAACAAAATAATAACGGCATACAGGTGCCCATGGAGGTTGATCCCTCCCTTTCAAGAATCTTGCATCCTACTCAGGCCCCAGCCTTCTCAAACAGGAAACAATCCGCGTCTGACCGCTCGGGCGGTCAGAGGGGACAGCAGAGGCTGAATCATGTCTCGCAAGATGCTGGACAAGGGACAGAAGCATATGCCAACGCTGCTGCAAGCGTAGAGGCGCAAGTTGATGACGATACTAGCGCTGGCTATGACTCTGATGCCCTCAATTTTTTAGGGGGAGGTCCCTGCTGCCCGTCATCAGACGAAGAGTAGCGGGGATCGATATGAGGTTCCTTATAGACACGGGCGCGTCTAAAAATTTCATCCGACCACACAAGGGGTTAAGAGGCGTCCGCTCTGTAGAGTCCCCCTTCACTATCCATTCAATCCATGGAACAACTAAAATTACGCAAAAATGTTTTATTTCATTGTTTAATTTGAAGGCAACATTTTTCATTCTGCCGGACCTTTCAACGTTCGATGGAATAATAGGTCACAACCTGCTAATGCAGGCGGAAGCGTCACTTTGCTTAGCCTCAGGGCGGCTCAAATGGGGTTCAGAAGATGAACAAATTTCCTTCCATACCTGCTCTGATGTCAATCATGCGAATGTAGATTGCTCGGACGCACCCCCTTCTGTAAAAAAAGATTTCCTCAAAATGCTAAAGGATAGAAATAGGGCTTTCGCAGACCCATATGAATCCTTGCCTTACAACACCTCCGTTGTAGCTACAATTAGGACGGTAGATAAGGAGCCAATATATGCTAAACTTTACCCATATCCAATGGGAACAGCTGATTTCGTAAACAAAGAAATTCAGAATCTGTTGAAAGATGGCATAATACAAAAGTCAGTCTCCCCTTATAATAACCCTATTTGGGTGGTAGATAAGAAGGGCACTGACGAAGCCGGCAATCGGAACATGCGTTTAGTTATGGACTTTCGCAAGCTCAACGAAAGAACCATACCCGATAAATACCCCATGCCAAATATCTCAATGATATTGGGAAATTTTGGTAAAGCCAAATTTTTCTCGACGCTAGACCTCAAGTCTGGGTATCATCAAATCGTTCTCGCTGAACGCGATCGTGAGAAAACTGCTTTTGCAGTAAACGGGGGAAAGTACGAGTTTCGAAGACTCCCCTTCGGTATAAAGAATGCTGCTAGCATCTTTCAAAGGACCATTGATGATATCTTGCGGGAGCAGATCGGCAATTTCTGCTACGTATATGTTGATGACGTGATCGTTTTCTCAGAAAATGAAAAAATGCACGTCAAGCATGTGGACTGGGTTCTTAAAAGCCTACTCGAGGCAAACATAAGGGTCTCGATAGAAAAATCACGTTTTTTTAAGAAAAGCGTGAACTTTCTCGGATTCATAGTCACCAGTAACGGTACTACAACGGATCCGGAGAAAGTGAAAGCCATACAAGACTTTCCAGAGCCTAAAACGGTGTTCGAAGTCCGTTCTTTCTTGGGCCTTGCGAGCTACTATAGATGTTTCATTAAGGATTTTGCGGCAATAGCAAGACCTGTTTCGGACATCTTAAAAGGGGAAAATGGGTCAGTCAGTAGATACAGATCGCGGAACATTCCGGTGCAGTTCACCGAAGCGCAACAACGAGCGTTTTGTAAACTGCGTAGCATTTTGGCATCTGAAGATGTCATGCTTAGATATCCTGACTTCAAGAAGCCGTTCGATCTAACGACGGACGCTTCAGCTTATGGCATAGGTGCAGTACTCTCTCAAGAGGGTCGTCCAATTACAATGATGTCAAGGACATTGAAGGACAGAGAGGTCAATTATGCTACGAATGAAAGAGAGCTATTGGCTATCGTTTGGGCACTAGCTAAGCTTCGGCACTATTTGTATGGCATTAAAGACATAAACATCTTTACTGACCATCAGCCTTTAACTTTCTCAGTATCGGAGTCCAACCCAAATGCGAAGATTAAAAGATGGAAAGCGCGCATTGAAGAGTCCAATGCGCGAATATTCTACAAGCCCGGTAAAGAGAACCTAGTTGCGGACGCCCTGTCTAGACAACAGCTTAATGCTTTGGAAAGAAAAGAGCCCGACTCTTGCGCTGCAATGATTCACAGTGAGGCTTCCCTCACACATACTATAGAAACCACAGAGAAGCCGTTAAATTGCTTTCAGAACCAAATAGTTCTGGAGGAGGCACGCTTTTCAGGAAAACGCAGGTTCATCCTGTTTGAAAACAAAAGGCGTCACTTAATCAGTTTCGCCTGTAAAGATTCTCTTATGAGTGAGCTAGAAGATGTAATCATTCCAAAAGGCGTCAATGCCCTTCACTGTGATTTGCATACTCTCGCGATGATTCAGGATGAAGTAGTTCGAAGATTCCCTTCCACTAAATTTTGGCACTGCAAAAATCGTGTAGTTGACATATTTAGTGTGGGGGAAAGGAGAGAAATTCTCACCACCGAACATAATAGAGCCCACAGGTCGGCTCAGGAAAATGTGAAGCAAGTACTTTCTGAGTACTACTTCCCAAAAATGGCCAAACTGGCCAATGAGATTGTCCAAAATTGCAAGACATACGCTAGGGCTAAATACGATAGACACCCTAGAAAACAAGAGCTCGGTGAAACACCAGTTCCTTCACAGGTAGGGGAGATGCTACACATAGACATCTTCTCTACTGACAAAAAATATTTCCTCACCTGTATTGACAAATTTTCCAAATTCGCTGTGGTTCAGCCCGTTTCCTCAAGAACTATTGAGGACCTGAAGCCAGCCTTACTCCAGCTCATGAACTTTTTTCCAACGGCAAAATCGATATACTGTGACAACGAACCAGCGTTGAATTCACAAACAATTTCCACAATGCTGAGCAATAATTTTGGAGTTAGCATTTCAAAAGCACCTCCCCTACACAGTGTTTCCAATGGACAGGTAGAGCGATTCCACAGCACATTGCTGGAACTTGCCAGATGCTTGAAAATTGACAAAAAAATAAGCGACACAGTGGAAATAATTCTACTGGCAGCAACAGAATACAACAAGTCAATCCACTCCGTTATTAATAGGAGACCGGTTGACATTGTCCAAACGCGCTCAGATGAGACGCAAGAAGATATAGAAAACAGAATTAGAAGCGCCCAGATTGCGGTCAGAACCAGGGAAAATGCGTCGCGGCAGAATAGGGTCTTCGAAGTTGGCGAAAAAGTCTTAGTAAAATCCAACCGAAGACTTGGCAACAAGCTTACACCTTTGTGTGAAGAGCGAGCCGTGGAAGCGGACCTGGGGACCGCGGTCCTCATTAAAGGGAGGGTGGTCCACAAGGACAACCTAAAGTAAGCAAGGCAGTCCCTTTGTTTTCCTTTTTATTTTTTAGCCACTAGGCAGTCTAGCATAAGTTTGTAATATTCTTTTTCATTTATATTTTAGCCACTTGGCATAATTATATTAAGGCTTTTTGGTGGTGGGTTGCCTCATTTTGAACAAGAAAATAGCTAAAAAATTTTCACTCCACAGGTTCGGATTCATACTCCCCTTCTTATTATCCTTGGCATCGGCGCACATTACTGATTATTCAAGTGCCAAATACATCCCTATTGTGGATGGCCGAATCTTAGTGTCGGAAGAATTTGCCTACGTAAAGCATACGGCAAATCTTTCGGAATATATGAGAATTGTGGAAGAGACGGTCAACTTAGTTGAGTCTAATGACATTAACACTTTGTGCTTCGTTGTGTCAAGTCGTGTTTTACCAGTGCTCTGTCAAAGTGATCGTTATTGTCTAACAAAATTGGTATTTGGCAATTGTTTTATGTGTAATTCTACTGCATGTGCATTTGTGTTATTTAACTAATTATTTGTCTAACTCACAGTGAGTTTTTTGTGTTTTAGAATTACATTTAATTGTGTTTTGTACATAATTGTGCTTGTTGCTGTGCTTTTTGTTTTTGTAAACAAATCTCTTGTGCTTTTATTCTTTCGCTCTCTTGCTCTCATTTATTTTCCCGCGCGTCTGTTTGAGTAAGCTGCGCTCATCATTCGGCCGCTCTCTCGCTCTCTTGCTCTCTTTCTATTTATCTTTCCGCGCATCTGTTTCTGTAACTGCGCCCAACTCTCTCTATTTCTTGAGCAGTGATTATCTGTTTATACCCTACTTTTTTTGAGTATATTAATTTTTCAAAAATGTTTGTCTGTTGCGATAATCTAGCACATGTTAAATGTGCTGGTTTTACACTGAGAGTCAAGGACTATATTTCTAACAAGTCCGGTCTGAAATGGTGCTGTGAGTCTTGTCGTGAGTCCGAATTAAATATGAGTAAGTTCATGAGGCATACAAGGCTGGGTTTTAATACCCTACACAAAGCGTTTAGTAAACTTCAAAGCGAGCTTCAAGCCATGGAAGATAAATTTAATAGTTTTAAATTTGAAGATGAACCTGGCAATAATCTTCTGCCTCAAAATCCAAATATTATGGTCACACCAGCTCGATCTTTAGCTCTTTCTCCAGCTACTCCGACTCAAGTCAATTCTGGGCAACAGCTGGAATATTTTACTCCCGCCCCAGCAGGGAGCATTCACAATGAGTTGGTTACTGAGTCACCAAATAATAATGTTGCCTCTGGTTCCCAATCATTGCAATTACCTCTGCCTAATAATAGGGTTGTTAAACCTCTTTCCGCTGTTCCTCCTAGGAGACAAATTTTCGTCTCTCGGCTTGCTCATGACACTTCGGTTGATAATGTTAAAGCCTACATCCAAGCCAGGAATATTGCTACTAATATTACTGTGGAAAAGTTTAAGTTTAATTACGTAAGGGATATTTCCTCTTTTAAAATAAGTGTTTCGGCTGAAGGTTTTGACTGTTTATGTTCAAATACTTTTTGGCCGAAGGACTTAATTGTTAAAGAGTATTTATCAACAAAAAGAAATCGGCCTCCGATTACACTGCCTCGAAATCCTTCTGGCTCCTCAACTTCCTCTTCTGTGGTGCCAAAAAACTAAATTCTTCTCTGCTTCTATCCTATCAAAATGTTAGAGGTCTAAATACTAAACTTTCTAAACTATATGTAGATAGTCTATCTTTTAATTTCAATTTAATTGTGCTTACAGAAACTTGGTTGAAGCCCGAAATACCAGATTCATCTATTTTTTACAGCAGGTACACCTTGTTTCGATGTGATCGTCTGTCACGAAGGGGAGGTGGTGTCCTTATTGCCGTTGATTCCGACCTTTCTTCGGAACGAGTTTCAATTAACGTTCCCTCAAATATTGAGTTTGTAGCTATTAAAATATCTTTAAATGATTTTTCTATTTTTACAACCTGCTCATACATTTCGCCGGATTTAGATATGTCTATTTATCACGAGCATCTGCGCGCTATTCGATTGATCTCATCCATGTTAACCAATAATGACATCTTACTGGTATTCGGTGATTTTAATTTACCTAATGTGGTATGGTCGGATTCGCCAAATGTGTTGGTTCCGTTGAGCTCTGATGAATTTATTAATTCACTCCTTGAGCTGTCTCTATCCCAAGTCAACTCGGTTCGAAATTGTAATCACCGTCTTCTTGACCTGATATTTACATCGGATCCCTCTTTTAGTACTATTTCACGTATTGACCCTTTAGTATTTCCTGAAGACCCCTACCATCCGACTCTAGACTTAGTTTTAGAGTTGCCTGGGTGTGAGCCTGTTATTTCAAATAACGTCGTAGATCGATCTCGATGTTTCCGAAAAGCTGATTTTTTTAAATTGAATTCTTTAATTTTACAAACTGATTGGTCACAACTTTACTATTGCACAAACATTAACATGGCCACTTCTATTTTTTATGATATCGTGAATTCGCTTTTTGATGAGTGCGTTCCCCGTGAGTTTCCTAGGAGGGCTAATAGACCTCCGTGGTTTTCTCGGGAGCTAACGCGGCTGAGAAATGTGAAGTCGCGATATTATAAAAGGTTTAAGTGTTCGGGATCTCCATCTGATTTCTCCCGCTATGTTACTGCCAGATCACATTTTATTTCTCTTAACTCGCGTCTTTACAATGAATATTTAAATCGTTGTCGCTTACAATTCGCTCAAAATCCCAGACAGTTCTATAACTTTGTAAACATGAAGAATTGAAAGCAAATACTGATCAGGCAGCAGCCGATCTGTTTGCTAAATTCTTCCAATCTACTTATACATCTTCTAACTTAATTTCTAATGCTCCTTATCCTTTCACTATACAAAAGTCTAATTGCATTTATTTTCCTGTGATCACTGAAAGCTCGTTACTAAACGAACTTAATATAATTAAACCTGGTTTTCAACCGGGCCCCGATGGAGTTCCCGGATGTGTACTTCGATACTGTTCTGGTTCTCTATGTAAGCCACTACTAAAATTATTTGAGTTGTCTGTAAATTCTTGCTCTTTTCCATCTGTTTGGAAGGAATCATATATAATTCCGTTGCACAAAAATGGTTCTAAGTCGGATGTTAAAAACTATAGAGGTATCTCCAAATTGTCTGCAATGCCAAAAGTGTTTGAGAAGCTGATTACTTCTCAACTTCAACACTTATGTAGCTCTATAATTTCACCTTGCCAACACGGTTTTGTGAAATCAAGATCTACTACCACTAACCTACTGGAACTGTCCTCTCTTGTGATCAGAGGATTTCAAAATAAAATGCAAACTGATGTCATTTACACTGACTTCAGTAAGGCTTTTGATTCTGTTAATCACTCTCTTTTGCTTCATAAGCTTAATCTTATTGGATTTCCTCATAACCTACTTAATTGGATTTCTGAATATCTTAATTCTAGAACCCAAAAAGTCCTTTTTAAAAGCTGTCTGTCTAAACCTGTCCTGGTAACTTCTGGTGTACCTCAGGGAAGCCATCTTGGTCCTTTACTCTTTAATCTTTTTATTAACGATCTCCCATTAAACTTTTCCCACTCTCATATACTAATGTATGCCGATGATGTGAAGCTATGCTTTTCGTATAATGACATAAATTCCCATCACTTTTTGCAAGTAGATGTCGATTCATTTTTCGGCTGGTGTAATCAATTACATCTAAACTGCTCAAAGTGTAAGGTTATGTCATTTTATAGAAGCAGACCTCATATATTTAACTACACGATCGACCGAAACTGCTTGGAGAGACTTAATCGCGTGAATGATTTAGGAATACTCCTTGATCATAAGTTAAAATTTGATCTTCATATTGCACACACTGTCAATAAGGCTACTCAAGTTCTTGGATTCATTAAACGATGGGCTAAGGAATTTGATGACCCTTACACGACTAAACTACTTTATACCTCTCTCGTTCGTCCTATTTTAGAATACGGATCTTGTGTGTGGTCGCCACAATATATGGCACATCAAAATTCAATTGAGTCTGTTCAAAAGAAATTTCTTCTTTTTGCTTTTCGTGGCTTCAACTGGGACCCTGGTTTAGACTTGCCCTCATACACTGATAGACTGTTATTGCTTAACCTTCCATCTTTAGCTAATCGGCGCACTATGCTGGGTGTTATGTTCATTATCAAACTGCTTAAGGGTGATATTGACTCCTCTGCATAATTAGCCAAATTAACTTGTCGGTTCCTTCTAGGCGTACCCGTAACTTCACTCCTCTTTCTCTTAATACCTGTACTACTAACTACTCTCTGCATGAACCTTTTAGAGTACTCAGTGCTGAATATTGACTTTATCGTGTTTTCAACTCAGAGGCTTCTCTTCCTAATATTAAATTTATAATTCTAAACTATTTAAACCGTAGGCACTAACACAACATAACTTTCATTATTTTCCATCATTGATCTGATTGGGTTTTTTCTGGGTCTTCCCCAATCCTTGCAACAAATGTTGGATCAATTAAATAATTTTTTGAATTCCCCAGACTAGACTTAACTTAATTTAATTTTATATTTTTATAATTTCAGATATATCGTATATATATATAGTTGTTAATTTAAATTGTTAATTTAATTTCAATTTTATTTTTATAATAATTTTATTTTATCTTCTTCATAATTTAACTTTTTGTCGACTGATTTTAGTTGACGTAAATAAATAAATAAATAAATAAATAAATCGCACATTAGGAAATTATTGAGCGTGGACACAGCTCATCTCCAGGATCTCTTAGAAGCCTTAGGCGCACATCATAGAGCGGCCAGGAGTTTAGATTTCCTAGGTTCCATGTTAAAGGTTGTGGCGGGCACGCCCGATGCTAGTGATTTAGAAAGGATCAGGTTTACAGAGTTACAGATGATAAATTCAAATAACAAACAAATAGAAATAAAGACTAGAATTCAAGACCAAATTAATAAACTAACTTCCACTGTCAATGAAATTCTCAAAGTAACTAAAAAGTCCCAAATAGATACCGGCCATTTGTATGAAGTTGGCAAGAAATAGAATGCTGATGATGGAATTGCAAAATTTAATGCTTGCTGTAACTTTGGCAAAGGCTAACATCGTTAGCCCAAACATTTTAGATCATTCAGATTTGAAGTCGATTTTGTTGGAAGAACCCACCAATACTCCCATAGGGGACCTTATGTCTGTCTCGTCTGTTAAAGTACTCCAATCCGTTAACATGCTTTTTTTTATTATTAAGTTCCCAGTAATCAAGTTTGCTTGCAAGAAAATCACCTTATTTCCCGTCATCCACAAGAACTTTATACTACAATTAAAAGACAACGTCATAGCTGAATGCAATGGAGCGACTCACACCCTTGCGAGTTGCAGCAATTCACCTGGAACCACATTTTGTCGTATTGCATCAAGGAGCTCATGCGCCAGAGAACTTCACGCAGGGGACACTGCACACTGCGAGATCCAACCGAGCAACCTAGACGCAATCACTCAGGTGGACGACGGGATCTTAATCATAAACGACAGGTCGGCAAAAGTACAGGTTGACAATGGCACCGAAGTCTGGATACACGGAACGCAGCTCATCACCTTCAGCGACCGGGCCACGATCAATGGAACTCTATTCCTTAATCACTACAACACACAAAATAGAGTTCCCGGACCTGCCAACACTCCACAATTGAACATCACCGCCAGTCAAGATGTTCTCAGCCTCCCGTACCTTCATCGCCTGAATGTACGTAATTTGGAGGAGATTCAAAAGTTTAAGGAATCAGCCGGAACTGACCATGCGTACCGTGTGGCTTTTATTGTGATAGCCATATGTTATGCGCTCATCTGTATTGGCCTCGCCTATCGACGAATCACCGTGGCAAAGAGATCTGCGACGCAGCTAAGAGACGGCCTTAAACTTGAGGGGGGGGTAGTTAACTAAAGTCATCGTTCTATGGATTGTTGACCGTAACCCGATGCCGGCCAAAATTGCTGAATAAGCTTTTGGCCGGATGTCGCAGGCAAGCGCTACATATTTGAGTGGCCGCTATGAGACAATTGCGAAACCATAAGTTTCGCTTTCGAGTAAACTTAAAAACAAAAATTGTATCAGTTCAGAATTAAGCTTCAAATAAAAAGCATCGTGCTCCGACTCGACGTCGTTAAAAAATATAAACTTCTTTCTTTTAATTAGAAAAAGACTAATTTACATACATATTGGTTGCGTTATTCTTTGCTTTGCTGTCCGTTAGCCGCTGCGTATACATAAGTGCAAGCGCGCGCAATTTAACACACATACATACACAGAATTGGTTGCGTTACTTTTTTTCGTTGCTCTTCGTTAGCCGCTGCTTACACATACATACAAGTAAGTGCAAGCGCGCGGGCACCACATATACATGCAAACAAGTGCATGCTATTCTCTCTCTCTCTTAGTTGATTCGCTTCGTTTCGGCAGTGTCATTTGACATACATACAAGCGCCGCCTACACAGAACATTTGCTATCTCAGCATCTTCGTTGCTTGCAGTTGTTTTTTTTTTCTTTCTCTTCTCTTTGATAGACTTGTGTGCAGGCACACTCTTAATTTTTCTTGTGGGCAACTCTTAATTAGCTGCTCTCTACATTAAGTGTTCTGCATATCAGTGGTATAGCTTGTGTGACACACATACACATATACTCGTGTATCAGCGTACACATAAGTGCATTTAAATAGTGCCAGTCTAAGCATGCCTAAAGGTGCCGGCAAAATGGATCCCAACGCGACAGTCGTGGTTGATGGGGATTGCTATAGCGAACGATTAACGATATTGTTCGCTAAATTAGACAAAGTGGAAGGAGACATTGAGCGTCAAAGAGCATCATTGTCATTGAAATTCAGTGCAGGTTAGATATTTTAAATTCGTGTATTGCCAAAGCTATGGATCTACAGTCCGAGATTGACGGCATTGATCAGGGAATAAAAATAAAATTAGAATTATATCTGGGGTAAGCAAAAATTAATAATTAAAAATGATCCAACATTTGTTGCAAGGTTTGGGGAAAACCCAGAAAAACCCAATCAGATCAATAAATATTAGTGTTGTTGTTAGTGATTAATTGGCTATTAAAAATAATATAACATGTTATTAGTATTAGTAAGGTTAGGAATTTAACGATTTAAAATATTGGAAAAGTGCGGATTTTAGGGAAGGGATAGGGAGAGAGAGCTCTAAGTAGAAAACGTGAAAGAGGCTATTATAATTAGAGCATAAAACACGGAACGAACCGTGTGAAGCGTAATCAGTTGTGCATGTAGGTAAAAATAAAGGCCTGTAATTCCTAGTAGACCTGCGGGGGACCGAAAATCTGAGGCGGCCCAAAAGGGGGCTTGAATCAATGTCGCCATTAATTAATTTGTAAAGAAAAACCACACTAAGAGTTTAACTACGATTAATTAAAGACGGAAGGTCAATAAGACGAAGCCTATGGGAGTACGGTGGTAAACGCCGGTTGGGATCCCAGTTAAAACCACGTAAGGCGAAAAGCAAGAATTGCTTTTGAACTGATTCAATTCGATTCTGATTTATTTGATACTGCGGGCACCAAATGCACGAACAGTATTCAAGGATGGGACGGACTAAAGAGACGTAAAGGAGTTTAGTGGTGAAAGGATCATTGAATTTTTTCGACCAACGTTTAATGAAACCAAGTACTCCTTTGGCATCATTAACTATAGTGGAGATGTGCAAATTGAAGCATAATTTGCAGTCAAATAAAACTCTAAGATCCTTTACAGTTTTTATACGTTGCAAAGGGATATTGTCAATCGTATAAGAACCTAAGTAGGGCCTAGAACGACTAAATGTCATAAACATACACTTCGAACAATTGAGATGCAACTTATTGGCCGAGCACCATAGTTGCATAGTGTTCAAATCGTCTTGCAGACGATTGTGAAACAGGGGATCAGTGTATGAAAAAATAAGCTTAACATCATCTGCATACATTAAAATATAAGAATGGGACAGAATAGTGGGTAGATCGTTAATGAGCAGTGTAAAAAATAAAGGTCCTAAGTGACTACCTTGAGGTACACCAGAAGTTACACGAACCAAACTCGAAATGGTTGACCTAAGAAGCACTTTTTGGGTCCTACCTTTTAAATAAGTGGAAACCCAACGTATAAAGGCGGGAGGGAAACCTATGCAGTTATGTTTGTAAAGTAAGAGGTCATGGTTCATAGAGTCAAAGGCTTTACTGAAGTCAGTGTAAATGACATCAGTTTGCTTTTTTTCTGAAAATGCATCATTTACCAGGGAGGTAAATTCAAGCAAGTTGGTCGTAGTAGACCGACCCTTAATAAAGCCGTGTTGTGCAGGGGAAATTATCGATTTACAGAGATGCTGCAAAGAAGAAACAAGGATAATGGAAACAATGGAAACAATATGCATTTAATTAGTTTTATATTTACATTCATACATGGTTCAAATCGGACTACTATATCATATAGCTATCATAGGACCGTTCGGTCCTATATGAAGTCTTAGTATGAAAAACATTTTATACCCGTTACTTATAAAAAATAAGTATATGGGTATATTGTGTTCGTTGAATTGTATGTAACAGGGAGAAGGAGGCATCTCCGACCCTATAAAGTATATGTTAGAGGACAAGTGCATGTTAGCTGTATTAATCACTGTTAAGCAATTCAAACTTAACAGTTTTCCTTTTTTTTCTTAACTATCTGGCAACGCCAGCGTCTCTCTCTATTATTGTATTACTCTTTGTATCATGATTCTTGTATCAATCTGGCCAGAGAGCCAAGCCATGTAAATTTTGCAAGTCAGTGCTTTTCGAGCATAAAAAGAAAATAAACGCTAAAGTACTTGAGCACATTTTCTTTTGCAACTTTGGGAAACATCGTGGACGTAGAGGCAACAACTGGAGAAGTTGCGCTGGATTTGCTGACTTCGATCGGCAGTAATTTTACCGGCCGAGAAAGCGGCCAACATTTGGCGACCGTGACAGGACTTACTCAACCTTGAGTTCTCGTCCAATTACTTCCAGATCGAGTTCACATTTTTCATCACAAGTTTTTTAGTTGTTAACAGGCTCTCTTAAATGGAAGGTTGGTGAAGTCGTCTATTGCAATCGGTCATACTGGCAGGCGCGCTGCAAAGCCGACATTGGTTCGTACATAACCTGCAATTGTTAGACACAGGCACCCCGTAACTCTCCACACACAAGCAAGTTCATTGGAAATAAACCGCAAGTATACATTCTATACAAGTACATGTATATACATTCATATATACAGCTACGGGATAACGGAGTGTTGTCGTCGTATTGTCATTCTCTGCCGATCTCCAACATACATACATACATACAGTTTCTGCACATCTCAAAGAAATACTTCTGCGAAATTACATTACTGTTCGCTCGTCTCTGTTAACACATCTGTTACATAACTAAGTTACGCTGCATCGAGTTGTTGCTATATTAGTTCAAACATGAGTGATGAGGAGCATACGCCCGTCGCATCAAGAGATGGTGGCACCAACGCTAAGGCATCATCAAAGTTAACGCAGCTCAGAGCTCAACGCACATTGTTTGAACGGCATATACATAATTTACATGCAAAGGTTACGAAAACTGGCGATACTGAAGATTCCGATGTTCTGAACTGCAGACTTCAAATCCTGGAATCGCATTATCGGCAGCTAAGTCAAATACAAACGCAAATAGAGAACGCATATACTATTGATAATGAACGTGGAAATCAGGAAGAAATGTTTATCGCTGCTAAAGTAAAAATTTTATCGCTTCTCCACTCCAAACGGAATATACATACACAGTCAGGAGCGGAGGCGAGTTTCTTCAATTCATCGACCATCCATGGAAACGGACATAATCATCGATTGCCAAAGCTGAAATTGCCGAGCTTCGATGGGAAATATGCAAATTACAAAAGGTTTAACACGTCATTTAAGAACCTAGTTCATAATGATCCACAAATACCGACGATTGATAAGTTCAATTATCTACTAGACTGCTTGTCAGGGCCTGCGCTAGAGGTTGTGCAATCATTTCAAGTAACTGAGGAAAACTACGAAAAGGCTTTAGAAAGACTCGAAGCCCGTTACGATAACAATGTTTTAATCTTCCATGATTGTATCTCTAGTCTCTTTGCGTTCCAACAGATGAAAAATCCAGAAGCTACAGCTTTGCAAAGACTCATCGACAATGCAACAGCTATACGAGGATCGCTGCTCTCACTAGGGTCTGCTGAGGAAATCATGAACAGCATTATGATTCACATTGTACTTGGCAAGGTGGACACTGAATCAAAATCGGATTACGATAAAATGAAGAGTCTTGAGAACCTTTCAACGTGGGAAGATTTCTGCAAGATTCTCAATAGACGCTGTCAATTCTTGGAAGGCCAGCGAGATGGCCAATCGGAACAAAGTCACTCAAACTCAAGGTCCAAGAATGCGTCGAGTGCTAAGAGTTTCGTCAACGTTGCCGAAGAATGTTTGCATTGTAAGTCAAATGCACATTATACCGGTAGTTGCAAGGCGTTTAGTGAGCTGTCATTACAACAGCGTTTCAATACAATTAAGAACGCTAATGCATGTTTCAATTGTCTTCGTAAAGCGCACAGAGGCAAGGATTGCCAGTCCAAGTCAAGGTGCAAGGTGTGTCAATCCACTCATCATACTCTGTTACACAAATACGTACAAGCATCGTCTCCATCGGGTCCTCAAAGCAGTTCGACGATCAATACACCATCAGTTTCCACCTCATTGTTGGCTCACAGTTCAAGCGTAGCTGTACTCCCAAGCGCGCTAGTGAAAATCCAGGATAATCGAGGTCAATTCCACGTCGTTCGCGCCCTATTGGATTCATGCTCAGAAGTAAGCTTTATCACTGAGGAAACGGCAAAGCGACTTCAGCTCGAAAGGCATCGAGTGAATCAAGAAATCAGTGGAATTTCCGAATCGAGGCAGAAGGTCTCATTCACTACATGTGCCACATTGAAGTCCAGGTGTTCCGACTTCACATGGTCATCAACATTCTCCATTGTTAAGAGTATTTCGGCCAAGCAGCCGCTGAAAACAATTCGGAGATCAGAGTGGAATCTACCGTCAGGAATTGAACTCGCAGACCCGCATTTCTACGAGTCGAACAAGATTCAACTGCTGATCAGCGTGGATGGATTTTTTGACGCAATTCGAGAAGGAAAGATTAAACTTGGTGAAGGCATGCCATATCTCGTAAACACGGCGTACGGTTGGATTGTTGGGGGCAACATGGAAAC
Source organism: Drosophila phalerata (assembly GCA_951394115.2). Classification (NCBI taxonomy): domain Eukaryota; kingdom Metazoa; phylum Arthropoda; class Insecta; order Diptera; family Drosophilidae; genus Drosophila; species Drosophila phalerata. The sequence continues at coordinate 29,418 of CATOAP020000068.1, forward strand.
CAACACCAACATTCAAGATCAAAGATGCTACTACACAGTTGAAGAAAATCCTCTAGATCTATTGGTCGAAAGATTCTGGGTAGTGGAAGACTGCCAGGTGGCTAAGTCGAAATTCACAGAAGAAGAGCGCCTGTGTGAAGAGCATTTCCGTAACACAGTTACACAGGACCCAACCGGACGAATACAAGTCAGACTGCCATTCAAAGAGTCACCCAGCGCACTTGGAGAATCGTACGTAAATGCACTTAGGCGTTTTAAATCGCTTGAACGCAAATTAGATCGCGATGAGCAATTGAGACAATCGTATGTCGAGTTTATGGATGAATATATTGCACTCGGCCACATGTCGCTGGCACATGGTGTAAGCCACACAGATCCTCATTATTATATTCCACACCATTGCGTTTTGCGACCGGAAAGCTTATCGACGAAACTCCGTGTGGTATTTGACGCGTCAGCCAAAACACACTCGGGTAAATCCCTCAACGACTTACTGAGAGTTGGACCAACCATTCAACAGGATTTAATAACCACATTTTTGTCTTTTAGGTTACATAGATATGCACTCACTGGTGATATCGCAAAGATGTACAGACAGTTTACTGTAGAAGAAAGAGACAAACGTTACCAATGGATCTTATGGAGGTCCAACACATCGCATGAGCTAGAAACATATCAACTCAACACTATTACTTATGGAATGTCGGCTGCTCCGTATCTTGCGATAAGAAGCGTTCACCATATCGCTGATTTGTACGAGGCTGAATACCCCGTAGGTGCTGCGACGTTACGCAGCGACTTATACGTGGAAGATGTTCTTACAGGTGCAGATGACATACCTCTTCTGCAACATAAAAAGAATGAAACGGTGAAGATCCTCGCTAAGGCTGGATTGCAACTCACAAAATTCAGCAGCAACTCTAAGGATATCGCACCGACCTCTGACAACGAAGTCTTTATCGTTCTTGATGATCAAGACGTTACCAAAACATTGGGCGTCGCATGGCAACCTCATCGGGATATATTCGTTTTTCGTTACGAATGCCAAGAAAACGAGCCAATTACAAAACGCTCCATACTCTCCAGAATTGCTCGAATGTTTGATCTCTTAGGATTCATTGGCCCTGTAGTCATACGCTGCAAAATTCTTCTTCAGGACTTAACGCTTAAAGGAATCGATTGGGATGCACCTGTTGATGGAGTTCTGCGAGAAAGATGGACTGAGATACTGGATGATTTAAAGGACCTAGCTAATCTGGCTATTCCTCGATTTGTGTTTACTTCTGTGGCAAGTCGCTGCGAAATACATGGATTTTCCGACGCGTCTGAAAGAGCTTATGGATGCTGCATATACGTTCGTGCTCAACTGGCACATGGCATAGAAGTAAACCTACTAATGGCAAAGTCAAAGGTAGCGCCAATGAAGGTACAATCATTGCCGAGACTTGAACTCTGTGGCGCACTGTTATTAAGTCGAGTTTGGCGCAAATTTGAAGAGAAACTAGCCATTTATGTCGAGCGGGTCTATTTTTGGAGCGATTCCAAGATTGTGTTACAGTGGCTTCAAATGCATTCCTCAAAGCTGCAATGCTTTGTTGCCAACAGAGTATCTGAACTCCAGGATCATTCAAACGTAATTTGGAGGCATGTTCCCTCAGCAAAGAATCCGGCAGACATAATTTCACGTGGATGTCGTGCCTCTGATCTACTGACGAACATGTGGATGAAAGGTCCAGATTTTTTAAAACTTCCTAGTGATGATTGGCCACAGCTGAAGGAACCGCTACCACCGCCGATAGAAATACGCGCGAAAGCAACACTCGTTTGCAGCAACACGGACAGCGCCATTCAATCTGTATTAACTTCAATAATCGATAAGTATTCATCATATTTTCGAATTCTTCACATAGTTTCGTACATATTTCGCATTACAAATAGAGTGAAGCCTGACCACTTCCTAACGACAAGCCGAACTGTATCAATATCAGCCGCAGAGATGAGCAAGTCGTTTTGGAGAATTATCGCATTAATTCAAGGAGAAACTTACACTAAGGAAATAGCAAAAATAAAAAAAAATCAACTTCTAGAACCTCGTCTACAAGGTCTGTCACCTTTTATACAAGAAATGAACATTGATAACGCTATTGTGTGTGTGATGAGAGTTGGTGGCCGTCTAACCAATGCCGAAATGCAGTTTGAAGCGAAACATCAAGCGCTACTGCCCCAACAACATCGCTTTACAAAACTCTACGTTGAACATTTGCACCGCAGCAATCTTCATGCTGGGCCTAGAATTTTACTCGCACTGTTACGTGAAAGGATTTGGGTGATTAATGCACGAGCCTTAATACGTAAGGTCGTGCGTAGCTGCATAAGTTGCTTCCACTACAAGCCCCGGTTAATGAAGCAAATTATGGGTAACCTACCGTCAGATCGTCTGCGCGGTGAGCGTCCGTTTCTAATCACCGGCGTGGATTTTTGCGGACCGTTTTTCACAACGTACAGGCTCCGAGGCAAGGCCCCGTATAAGACATATGCGGCTATCTTTGTCTGTTTCGCATCAAAGGCAATTCACATCGAGCTGGTTTCGGAGCTATCTACAAACGCCTTTCTGCTGTGCCTTCGACGGTTCATTGCACGGCGCGGTGTGCCTGAACGCCTGTGTTGCGATAACGCCACTAACTTTGTTGGTGCAGCAACGAAATTAGCAGAGTTCAAAAAGGAATTATTTAACGAATCAGCCATTGATATAATCAATTTGTACAGCAGATCTAAAGGTTTCGAATTTTGTTTTATCCCACCTAGAGCACCACATTTTGGAGGCCTCTGGGAGGCAGCGGTTAAAGCGGCGAAAACGTTGGTTTTAAAGAACCTAACTAACGCCCACCTAACGTACGAGGAGCTGCAAACACTCTTTCTAGACGTCGAAGCCATTCTAAATTCTAGACCAATTTCTCCGGCTTCGGACGACCCCAACGACATCGCTGCAGTCACTCCAGCTCATTTGCTCATCGGAACATCCCTAACTTCTCCCCCAGAAGCCGCACTATATCGCAACTCAGATCCGCCTGGCAAAGAACTACGATACGTGGATAGATGGCAGCGTGTGACATATCTCAAGCAGCAGTTCTGGTCACTTTGGCAGCGAGATTATGTGCACACACTTCAACAACGCAGTAAGTGGACTGGAGAGAAGGAGAACCTATCTGTTGGGCAGCTCGTCATTATACACGAAGACAATACACCGTCACAACAGTGGCTGCTTGCGCGAGTAATAGCTACCATTTCTGGAAAGGACGGAAAGGTTCGAGTTGCGGATGTACGAACGGCAAAGGGCATTCTCAGACGTCCAATTCACAAGCTTGCGCCTCTTCCAGTAGATTAATTGTTTGAAAGTCAAGTCTTTCAACGCGGGGAGAATGTTAGAGGACAAGTGCATGTTAGCTGTATTAATCACTGTTAAGCAATTCAAACTTAACAGTTTTCCTTTTTTTTCTTAACTATCTGGCAACGCCAGCGTCTCTCTCTATTATTGTATTACTCTTTGTATCATGATTCTTGTATCAATCTGGCCAGAGAGCCAAGCCATGTAAATTTTGCAAGTCAGTGCTTTTCGAGCATAAAAAGAAAATAAACGCTAAAGTACTTGAGCACATTTTCTTTTGCAACTTTGGGAAACATCGTGGACGTAGAGGCAACAACTGGAGAAGTTGCGCTGGATTTGCTGACTTCGATCGGCAGTAATTTTACCGGCCGAGAAAGCGGCCAACAGTATATATATTCTTGATCAGCATCAATAGACGAGTCGATATAGCCAGGGCTGGGAATACTAATTAAAATTTTATTCAACTAAAAATTATTACTTAGTTAAATGTTTCCAGCGAAAAATAACTATTTTCTAAAATTTGTTGAGTATTCCAGTCTACAGTAAATTACATTAAAAACTGCTTCAAATCTGTCTTAACTACTTTTTGGATCAATTGTATTTTTACTCTAAACTTTCCAGTCGACATTTAAAATGCTTGAAAATTTAAGCCTACAGTAAATTTTTACTGGCACTGGCTTATATTCCAGCACCAGCAAATATTTATTTATTTATTTCCCTACCAGTACAATTTAACTTGACATTTTTTTAAAGCATTACAAATTTTTCTTGGCATTTTTCTTACCAGCACATTTTTAATTGGGATATTTATATCCACTATTTAATTTTTTTTTTGATTTTATACATTAGCATATTTTTACTTGAAATTTAATAGTCCAGCAAATATTTATTTGGGATGTTTCGTCAGCAGCATATTTTTTTGACATATTTCATCTCCAGTATATTTGTACTTGAAATTTTTTACCCCAGCACAAGGTGTACTTATATAAGGTGACGTCTTCGTTGACAGCTGAGGTAGTTAAATTGTCAAAAGTGCTCTCTCGGCTCTCAGAGAGAGAGGTGCTGGAACGAAAATTTGCTTAATCTGTCAAAATAGTTACCTCAAAGAGGGCAACTGTATCGAAGACGTCACCTTAAATAAATACACCTTGCCCCAGCAAATATTCTCAGTCAGTATATTACTTTTAACTGTATCGTAACGTGCAATATTATTGAATTAATTTTTTTTTTTTTATTTGAATTTGAAGATATTGAATTTGAAATTGAAAGTCTTGGGCTCAGCTCCCAGCTCCGCAGAGGTATATTTAGTTCAAGCTGCCCCACAATTGTGTAATTGTAATTTAATGCTGTATTAGGGTAAAAATCTCATCTGATCATTCCTTTGTCTAAGGGACAATAATGACGAAGAAAGGACATCCCCATCAAAAATTCAAAAAGTGACATCAGATCTTTTATTCAGTGGGAAATATTTTGAAATTATTTCGAAGGTATCTAAGTTTTTAATTGCAGTTTAATATTTTATTTTTATTTTTTACAAAGTAATTAATAATGTTTTTTAAGAGAGATGGTTCGGAATATTTGAAGAAAATGGGAGGGATCATTGCAAAGTGCAACATTTGTTCGCCTCCAAAATGTTTAAAGGGAACCTTGGGCGTTTCATCAAATTTTATTAACCATTTACGAACTCGACACGAAGAACAATATGTATTGACGAAAAGTCGTTGAAGCGGTATTTTTTGGCTCTAGCATGTCGTCGTTTTGAGGGAAGACATACATTTGACAGGATTTCTCATATCATTTCTGACATCCACTTTAAATATGAGCTTTATGATACCAAAATTGTGAAAACTATAACAGACAATGGTTCAAACTTTTGCAAAGCCTTTAAGGAATATGGCATATTAGGTAACTACGTTTTTGTATTAAACTTACCCAATTGAGTAAAACGTATTTTAACATTAGATTCGGAAAACTGCGATGAAGGTGTTGAGTTTTCAAATCTGGTTTTGCCCACCCACTTTAGAAGCGCAAGCCATACATTAAATCTGTTGGCCACCACAGATTTCTTGAATATTATAAAAGCAAATGCCGAGGTATTAAATCAGCATATGGAAACCCATCGAAAGTATGTTTTGTGTCTCAAATTCAATTTAAATAACTTTTCACATATCTCTTTTTGAACAGATGCTCAACTTTGTGGAATATGTCTCATCGCCCACTTTCCGCAGAAATTCGCAAAGTTGTAAATGCATCAAACTTTCACAAACAGATCACAAAGGCGTTGGAGCAGGTCAGGTTTGTTTTAAATTTTTTACCCGCCTCCTTCTACGCCCGTAATTCGCGAAAAGCCGGTCGTCCGTCTGTATAAACACAAGGATCTCAGAGACCATAAGAGATAGAGTAACCAAATTTGGCACTCAGACTTATATATACCTCACGCAGATCAAGTTTGTTTCAAATTTAATCCACTCCCCTCTCCGCCCCCGCAAATCGCGAAAAACCACCACACCAACATACGTTTTTTGTGATTATTACCATCAGGGATTAAAACCGAAACGAATATCGGTTTCAGTTACGGTTTCGGTTACGCTTGTATTAAGGTTTTCGGTTAAGGTTACGAAAAAAATTTTAGTATCGGTTTCGTAACGGTTAACGGTTTTTTGTAAGTTTCGGTTTTAAAATACCGGTTCGGTTTCGGTTCACAAAAAAAAAATTTTCTTACAAAAATTTCAAACTTTTCTCCAAGTTAAAATTGACTGTATATATATATGTATTTTAGTTGTACATATGTACATGCACAAACACGCACTTACGCACTTTTTAAAGCCAGCACCGATTTAAGTGGAATAACAAAAGCAAAGTTGCGCGTTGTTCAATCGCGAGCAACAAGGCAAAACGTGACGCGGCTACGAAATACCGTGTCCAACTAAGTATATTTGTATATGTACTTATATGAATATAACTGCATAGTAACAATTGTATGTATGTAAATATGGTTAAACGTAATTTTACGTAAATACTCCCATTGTTAATATGTTTATTTTATGCACATATGTATATATGTATGTTAATATAAATAAATATGATGGGTATTTCAATAGTCGCACTTTCATATGTACACAGTCCACCCTACGAAACAAACTGTCTCGCTCGCACTTGCTCAATCTTCAATTTTGCTAAGTCGCGTGGCGACGCCAAGACATCGCACAAAAGTAACCGCCGATACGTCACCACAAAATTCTTAAGAAACTCACACAAAGACAAAAATTGAAGCTGCACAAAATTTGCAATGAGCACTACAACAACACTGAAGTCATAAATTTAAGCAAAATGAACACTTTTATTGCTCTATCGTCGCGTTGAAAATCTGTGTTGTTGTTGATGCTGTCCAGAGTCTCGCGACGCACATTGGCTGTGTTGTTGCTGTATCGTCGAAGATCGCGAGCAAGCCAAAGTAACGGTCTGCTACCTGTTTAGAAAACTGGTAGAAATTTAGTTTTGATCAGTTTCAGCGACGCGCCGCGACGTCCAGAACCGAAATGAACGCTTATAAATGAATCGGTTATTAAACGGTTATTTCGTTTTAAAAAGTTTTGGTTTTAAGTTTTAGTTATAGTGAAAAAATTTTTTTTCGGTTACGGTTTCGGTTACGGTTCCAAATTTCAAAAGGTTTTTACCGGTTAAAGGTTACGGTTTCGGTTAAGGTTTTAATCCCTGATTACCATTATCTATTAGCATTATCTATTATCCCACTGAATCGCATCAGGAACGGACATGTAGAACGACAGTTATGGCGAATTAAAGTTTTCAGAGCAAAACAATTATTGTCTTTAAAGTACTTTTCGATATATTTATTATTTAATATATTTAGTATCATATAGTCGGGATCTCGTCTATAGCCTTTCCCGCTTGTTTTTGTATTGTTAAACCTTATTAGAATTCTTCAAATTCTCAGCTGGTTCTGGCAACGCAAATATGAATTAGGCTTGAATCGAATACAACGAGATCGAATACACCGCCAGTACAGGATTCTTCGTGTCTATTGTTGTGGCAATTCCATAATTCATCAAGGTATGCGCAACCACGTTTTAAACTTGTCATTGGCATTAGAAACGGCTATCGCATGTGTTATATGTTACACGCGTGGAATGAAAAAGGCATTACGTATGTACCCTGTAAGGCAAGTTAGACAACACTAAAATTTCATTTAAATATTAATCTGAAGATATCGTAGATTAATTTGGTGGATATATGCAATACCATTTGGATTACTTATAATTTTATTTGATGAAGGTCGGCGGTATCTTTTACGACACCGCCCTAATGGTTGGGTGGAACAGGAAACTTACTACTAACTTCATAAAGTTCCCAATAATGAAAAAATAGCGATGCTCAAAAACGAATTCAGACCAATTATGCATTATGCATTCAAAATTATTCTATAAAATAGTTAAAATTAATAAATCGATTATGCACTTTCTAATTTAATGAATTTCAAATGCAAAAAAAAAAAATGTACAAAGTCGAAATTTGCCCCTTTAAACTCGGTACACTCAAAGATAAATATTACCCTCATTTTAGAAATTCGCCTTTGTTTTAAAATCGCTAAGGTGTGTGGATGGTTTTGAAAAGCTTGGGTTTCCACAGTGTTTCGGAGCAATGGGTAAGTTATACAGGAGGGTGATAATTAGATTTACTATATATACTTACTTGGCACTTGTATTAAATATTAGTACCGAAATTAAATATTAGAACGAAAAACACATTTGAGTGCAGATAAGTTTTTATTCAGCGTGTTTTTTGTGAGCTTAAGAATAAATTAAGACTAACTCGATCTTCGATCGAATTGAATAAAGAAACCTCAAAAGTTATGTTTACAATTCATTTTCAGCTGCGGCCTACGTGACCATTGTCGCGAGGCGCATATGTTGGAGAAATTATGCTGTCGATGCAAATTATTTATTTATAAGTTGAATCGGCAGCTGCGGGACTTATCAAGATATTTTATGTTTACAAATGGCTTATATGATCTGCCTGTGAACCGTTCTGTTTCTTAATTGTTATGTTTTGAATTTGAGCTTCCTGAGAAGTGTTTATGTTAAGAATTGTATCTGGCTGTGGTTCTGTCGGTTGAGTTATGTTTGTATTGGTACGTGCATCTAGCTCTATAACTACGTTACTCCCCCTTTCCTTGTTCGAATTACGTCCTCGAATTCGCAAATATACGTATAAAATGGCTATGGAGATGATAACAAAAATTATAATGTACAAAATTATTTCTTGCTGATTGGATTTTTTTACATAGTATTTCATTTCTTTGTTTATGTGTTCAATTGGTTCAAAACTAGGAGTATCACTTAAAATTACTTCCGTTTTGTACGGATAAATTTCTTCTACTGTTATTGTTACATTATTAATTTGAACGCCGCATTGATTTATTTGAATTAACTGATTCCCTGTAACCGAATATGGTGCTGATTTGCAATCTGTAAATAATGGCGTTGGACTTATTTTGTAAGTAATTAAAATATTTGGAAAGACATATTAAATCAAAGGTACATGCCCTTGTTTTGTTTTACATTGTGATTTTGATTTCTTAACTATTGATATAATACATTCATCAGTTATTAATGTTTTAGTTTTAAAATCTATGACATTGTCTTTGTATAAGTATGCTGATACAATATTATTTATTAACGTGTGTTCAATAAGGTTTTCATTATAATCCGGATACGGTACCACTGTATACACTGGGATTTCAAGAGTTTTTAATGGAATTTGTAAAATAATGTTTAAATTATTATCTATTGATACCCAAACTGATGTTTCAATATGTAGGAGTTGGTCCTGGTTTAACTGAAAATATTTTCGTCGGGTTCCCTGGAATATTTAAATTTGTTTATTTTCTTTTTCTTCTGAAATGCCGTCTTGTAGTGAACTGTTTTATGTCCTCGGTTCTGTATTTCGTATCGTTTGCTGTCTACTTGTGTAACGTTAGTATTTTTTCTAAATGGGTTGTGCGATTTCTGAGTCTTCTGTAAATTTTTGGAAATTTGTGGGTCAATTTCATGTTCTTTTCTATTTGCATTTATTTTATCGATCTTAATTTTTTTATTATCTTGCACATTTTTTATTGGTTGTTTATTGTACAAAAATATGTCGGCGGGCGCTCTACCAGTAGTTCCGTGTATTATTTTATGGTTATAAGTATAAGCTATTTCCTGCATTTCTGTACCTGATTGTTCAATATCCTTGGTAGTTAATATTATTCTCATTTTTTCATTAATTGTTTTATAAATTCTTTCAATGTCTGCAACTCCTGTTTTATTTGTATTGTATTCTATGGCTACGTTTTCACTTTCTAACCAGTTTCGAAGGCTTAAACTGTTCATTCCTGTATCTCTGTCTGATTTAATTAGTTTTGGTTTCCCCATTGTGTTAAATCACTGCGAACGGCAGTTCGCTCTAGTGACGAAAGCAGCACGAAGGGTGCGAAAGGCGACTAGCAATATATACAGCTAATTTGGAAAATTTGCTACGACTGTCCGATCAGATCGAGTTATATACCGATCGAAAGGTTGAGTCCTAACTTACAAAATGGCATACTAAAACTTTTTGTAACTCACCTGGTTCCTGAGATACGGGGGTGTAAGTGGGAGGGGAAAAATTTAAACGATCGCAGCTAATGGGGCCGTTGGGGCCTTTTTGTAAAATTTTTTATTTTTAAAAAATTCTAATCAAAAATACGCTTCGATTGATACCCAAATCACCCAAATCCGATAACTGGTTCGAAAGATAATAAAATTTGAAATTTTCAGTGGGCTTTTCAAATTAAGATGAAAAGTCAGTTTGTTTGTCGGTTCGTTTGCGCGTATCAAAGCGCTAAAAAAGCTTAGATGTAATGATGAAGATTTGTTTCTTTTCAAAAATATAGAAATGTTTGTTCTACGACTTTTTGAATTTCCCGCTAGTTTAGCGGGAAAACGCAATTTCCCGCTAAAATTGAAACCCCAATAGACCAAACCCAAACCATAGAAGCTACAGATATGTCCTATATATCATTGGAAAGGTGAGTTTAAGGGCTTTTTGACGTACCTTCAAACTTTTTTTCTAAAGTACTCAGGTAACATTTTACAGGTGAAATAAGGTTTTTTAGCTTATATTTTGGCGATTTCTGACAAAACGGCTCTAACGATTTTTATTATATTTAAGTATATTGTAGTACATACAATTCTGCGTTTTTTGGTATATAACACATAACACATGGTTGAGGGGTTTGGAAGATATTGCCTGTTAACTGAATATATATATTTCCATCGGTCGAAAATCTCGTTTTAGTTAGAAAATCACGTTTTAGTACTAAAAACTTTTTGGTTTTATGAGATATCTCAACCAAACTGATAAAATACGCATTTTACATTGTTTTATATATCCTGACCAAAGTTGGTTTAAATCGGACCACTATATCAAATAGCTGTCATAGGACTGATCGGATCAAAGTTAGGTTTTAGTATGAAAAACTTTTTTGTTTTACGAGATATTTTAACCAAATTGATAGAATATGCATTTAACCCGAATCGTCCTGAGCAACATTTTTTCGAATTTCTTAATGAAAATTTCAGGACTGATAAATTTGAGTTCGCTGAATCCGAAAAACATATTCATTTTGTTTGTCCTTGTCAGGATAATCGACAGGACCATTTTTTCGGCTGTTACCATATGGTAACGCTGGGAAGTACAGGGTACAGGTTTTCTTAATGCTACAAAATACAAATGTTTGAGAAAAAGTCTAATAAACACAACTTAACTCAACAGGGGGGCTCTTCCTTGATATATAGGACCAAATTTGGGTCAAATCGGTGCAGTATATCGTATATACAACACAACTGTCATAGGAACAATCGGGGTCAAATTCACCTTTAGTATGAAAAACTTTTTTCTATTCTGAGATATCTCAACCAAACTCTTAGAATGTGTGTCTTATATGTTGCTACACATCCTGACCAAATTTGGTTCAAATCGGACCATTATATCATATAGCTGCCATAGGAGCAATCATATTTTGTAAACAAAACAATACCTAAAAGCGAAAAAATGTATGGAAAAAACCTGTACCCTGTACTTCCCAGCGTTACCATATGGTAACACGAAAATAAAAAACGCAAATTAAGCGAAAAAAGTGGTTTTTATTTAGAATTTTTTTCATAATTAATAAGTGCACTCTTTTACCTTTCTAATGATGTGTGCATTGCATATAGTTCAGTACTAAAATTAGTCAAACGGCTTAAATTTACTTGCGACGTATTGCCAAATGCCGTTTTTTTGCACTGCAGAATATAATGAGCAACTTAAAGCTCATTTTTCGATCAGCTAACTTCAAGAGATTTGTTCAATCAACTTTTTATTAGTTAGAGACAATAATTTACTCTTAGAATATAAAATAAAAGTTAATCTAACGTTAATATGTTGTCTAAAAATAAAGTTTTAGTAAATGCCTATTGCTTGTTACCATATGGTAACGCTGGGAAGATTCGGGTTAAGTTAGTTTTATACATCCTGACCGAAATTGGTTCATATCGGACCGCTATATCATATAGCTGTCATAGGACCGATCTGGTCAAAATAAGGTTTTAGTATGAACAACTTTTTTGATTTATGAGATATTTTAACCAAATTGATAGAATATGCATTTAAGTTAGTTTTATACATCCTGACCGAAATTGGTTCATATCGGACCGCTATATCATATAGCTGTCATAGGACCGATCTGGTCAAAATAAGGTTTTAGTATGAAAAACTTTTTTTATTTATGAGATATTTTAACCAAATTGATAGAATATGCATTATATGATTAAGTTAGTTTTATACATCCTGACCGAAATTGGTAACCGGTAATCAAACCACTATATCATATAGCTAACATAGGACCGATCGGGCGAAAAGTCTTAGTATGAAAAGTAGACAGTAGTAACGCGAGCGAAGCAAACAGGGGCTGAGTCTCTTAGCTATATTTTTTACTATCTCCCTGCATTTATGATAAAGTTAAAATGTCAAAAGCAAAAGCAATTGCAAAAATTTCTGATATCCCACAAAAAAAACCTCTACACGAGGTATAAGTCTAGTGACGAAAGCAATTTTTAGCTCCAAAATTTCTGATATCCAATTGTGTGACGAGCAAAATTCAGTTTATTATAAAAACTTTAAATAAAAATAAAAATTATTAAAAAAAAAAAAACACGAAAATTGGTATTCGGCACTGTGCAAAAAGTAATTTTTATGTACAAAGAAGCTCGCCCTTTTTGAGCACAGTGCACAATGCCAAATTTCGTGTTTTTTTTTTTTTTAATAATTTTTATTTTTATTTAAAGTTTTTATAATAAACTGAATTTTGCTCGTCACACAATTGGATATCAGAAATTTTGGAGCTAAAAATTGCTTTAGTCACTAGACTTATACCTCGTGTAGAGGTTTTTTTTGTGGGATATTGTAAGTAATGCTCCTTTTACATCGAGCCATGTTCTTGATTCTGTTTCTACGGCCATCATGAATTTAGAATATACGTCAATACAAGTCAGATAGTTCCGTCTGTTATTTATGTAATAATCTATCATATATTTTTCTCTGGTTTTATTAAGTTTCGGTGTAATTTCCATAGGCAATTTGGTAAATCTATGTTCTGCTTTAACAAGTTTGCAAATTTCACATTTATTAATAATATTCTGTATTAAATTATGGTAGTCGGGGAAGTAAAAATCTGAAGCCTTAAATTCGTTTACAACTTTTTCTATACCTTGGTGTAATTTTTCTTCATGTAATTTTAAAATCATTTCTTTAAAATCTGCGTAGCTTTCCATGTTTTTCTTTAATGTTGTTGATTTTGTCAATTTTCCTCTAGTTCTGGGATTTAAAAAGGTCAAGTATGTTCTTTGTATTAGCGCGAAGTCTTGATCGTCGGTAATATAAATTGTTGTATTTTTGGTTCCTACGACGTTTTCTAGTATGTCTTTTGCTTCGGTTTCATTTAATGGCGATAGGTATTCTATTTGCGTTATGTTCTTGTTAAAATATTTTTCTGTTTTTACTTTATGCCCGGTTCCTTTAGTCATTATTATTTGCCTATTGTAATGATTTATTGGTCTTTCTGTTATCTGGATATACTGACTACCATCCTCTGATGCACTATGTATTGTTGCTAAGGTCGTATCAGCCTGACTATCATTGTCTTCACTATGCGCATCTCCCATAAATGTTTCATTTATTTTTATCCTAGACAGAGCATCTGCGACATGATTTTCTTTTCCCTGTATGTGTTTTATTTCAAAGTCAAATTCGTTAAGCTTTATTTTCCACCGTTGAAGTTTCATGTTGGGTTCTTTAAGAGATTCCAACCAAACTAAAGGTTTGTGATCTGTTTGTACTGTAAATCGGCGTCCATATAGATAGGGTCGGAAATATTTAGTGGCCCATACTATAGCTAATAACTCTTTTTCGATTGCTGAATATCTGGTTTCATGTTCATTTAGAGTTCGACTGGCAAAACATATTGGTTTATTTTCTTGTGCCAAAACTGCACCTAATGCAAAATTACTTGCGTCTGTAGTAAGGGTGAATTTTTTATTAAAATTGGGTCTTATTAATATGGGGTCGCTGGCTATTAAGGTCTTTAATTTATTAAACGAATTTTTATAGTCTTCATTATTAACTTCAATAGTTTGATTTTTTTTAAGATAATTTGTCATTGGTTTTGCTATTTTTGCGAAGTCTTTTATAAATTTTCGGTAGTATCCTGCCAAACCTAAGAATGATTTTATTTCTTTTGGATTTTTTGGTATTGGATTACGTTGGATTGATTCTATTTTTTGCGGTTCTGGCTTGATGCCGTCGGGAGTTAGGATGTGTCCTAGAAATGAAGTCTCTCTTTGCATAAATGTGCATTTACTTAATTGTAGTTTAAGATTGTATTGTTTTAAACGATCTAAAACTTTTCTTATTCAAATCTCATGCTCTTGGAGTGAAGTCGAAAAGATGATGATATCGTCAAGATAAACAAGACAATGTTTTCCAATGATACCATTTAAAACGTGATTCATGCATCGTTGGAATGTTGCGGGTGCATTTTTTAAGCCGAATGGCATACGAGTATACTCGTAATGACCATGTTTTGTTGAGAAAGCTGTCTTTTTAATTGAATTTGAATGCATTTGGATTTGATGAAACCCTTTGGCCAAGTCAAGTGTGGTGAAATATTGGCATCTGCCCAGTTTGTCTAGTATCTCGTCGATGTTTGGGATTGGAAATCTTTCATCTACTGTAACTTCATTTAGTTTTCTATAGTCTATTACCAGACGAAATTTACCGTCTTTCTTTCCTACTACTAGTAGCGGACTATTATATGGTGAGTTCGAATGCCTGATTATACCCTGTTTTAACATCTCATTAATTTGTTCATTTACTTCGTTTTCGTGAATTTGTGCATAAGGGTATGATTTTCTATAAATTGGTTCTTCTGTTTTTATTTCGTGTTTAACACTATTTGTGAAAGTTAACACGTCGCCGTCGCTATATATTTGTAGTACATTTTGTTCTTCTGTATTAAGTTCGTTTAATGTCTTATTTTCCTTTAATTCTTCAATATTACCTAACCATTCGTGTGGGTGTGTAAGCTCGTATTCTTGATTAGCTTCAAGTGTTGTTTCTGGGTCTGGGCTTATGAATTCAAATTCTGTGTTATTTAAAGTTACTGATCCCTTTATAAAATCGATGCTTGCGTGCAATTGTTGTAATAAGTCTCTGCCTATCAGTACGTGGTGGTTATCAGAAAAGTGGTGAACATACATTTTCGCTGTTGTGTTCAGTATATTTGGTAATTTAACATATTTCATGTATGGTATATTAATTGTTCCTGCCAATGTAGTGACTTTTAATGGATGAGTTAATATAATGGCCACTATATGTTTCCAAATATTTGGCGTGGAAAAACTAATATTTGACCCTGTATCGATTAAACATTTGCAACGCTGCCTTTCAATAAACAATTCTATGGTTGCTGTTGTAAATCTTGCTGGTATTGGTTGTATTCTTCCGGAGTTATATAGCTCTGCTCCTGGACTACGTATTCCTGATCCTGCTGATATTCCTCCTGACCTATTTGGTTGAACAGTTGAGGATATTCTTGATCCTCTTGGTATTCCTCCTGACTCATTTGGTTCTGTAACTGTTCCTGCTGATTGCCGGAGGCTTGTAGCCGAAAATTTTCAACAACTTCCATTGGCTCTACGCGTCTTTGTTGTGTACTTTCTCTTTGTCTTTTAAATGGAACTCTAAATTCTGGCTGTTGCTGAGTTTGATTGTTTTGTGCCGGGTTAAACTGTGGTCTGGGTTGATATTGGCTTGTTCGAGGTAAAGTTTGTTGAATTTGAGTCAATGGCTGCTTTTGGACAAAATTTGGTCGTGGTATATAATTTGGATTGAAGCTGTATCTTGGTGTATACAGCGGTACTGCGTTTTGTGGAATTGGTTGAAAAGTATAATTTGGTCTAAAATTGGTCTGGTTGTATTTGATCTTATTAAATTGATCATTCTTGGAATATTCATTATTTTGTGGACAATTGTTTAATAATCCCTTTTCCATAGCTATTTGTCTTAATTTCATAGGTGTACTTATGTCAAATCTACTTAGTCTAAACAAAATTATTTCTGGTAATTCTTCATAAATGCAATCACTTAAAAAGTCATCAAGGGATGACGAATACATTAATTTCTCACTTGGAGTTCCGCTTAAATTTAGTCGATTATAAACCCGATTTGATGTAAATTCAAGATCGTTTATGAACTTACTGAGATCTCCTTTAAATTTAATCGTCCTGATGCTCGCTATTAACTGATGTAATGGTGCCCGGTCTTCAAAATGTTGTAGTAGGGCTGCCCTTAAGGTGGACCACGTTTCGTAGTTCGCCTTCATCAATACCCGCATAGCGTCTCCGATGAGAAGCCCCTTCACTGCATTCAGCTGGAGTGTCATCTGTATTGGTCTACCGGTGAAAAACAGCAAAAGCGCTGAATCGATGCTCTTCACAAATAAGCACAGGTGCGTTGGGTTGCCATCGAATTTCCGTAGGCTGTTAATATATTTTAAGCACATTCCTATTTGCTCAACGCTAAGCTCGGCATTAGCACTGCTGGCTGCATCTGGATCTGGTGCAATTTTTTAATTTATTAATTTTTTTTTTTTTTTAGTTTATTATTGTTCACCAAAAAGCTTTGTTCGAGCTTTGATTGATTAAATATTTCACTAACCGAATGTTGTAATTAACGCGGTATTGGAAATGTAGTTCTTTAGCGGATAGAAACTTTATCGTATACGTCAATAAATAATTTCTATCCTACCGGCTGCGCCACTTACTTGGCACTTGTTTTCGCTAAGTACCGAAATTAAATATTAGAACGAAAAACACAAACACATTTGAGTGCAGATAAGTTTTTATTCAGCGTGTTTTTTGTGAGCTTAAGAATAAATTAAGACTAACTCGATCTTCGATCGAAATGAATAAAGAAACCTCAAAAGTTATGTTTACAATTCATTTTCAGCTGCGGCCTACGTGACCATTGACGCGAGGCGCATATGTTGGAGAAATTATGCTGTCGATGCAAATTATTTATTTATAAGTTGAATCGGCAGCTGCGGGACTTATCAAGATATTTTATGTTTACATTTGGCTTATATGATCTGCCTGTGAACCGTTCTGTTTCTTAATTGTTATGTTTTGAATTTGAGCTTCCTGAGAAGTGTTTATGTTATGAATTGTATCTGGCTGTGGTTCTGTCGGTTGAGTTATGTTTGTATTGGTACGTGCATCTAGCTCTATAACTACGTTACTATATTGTGTATTGACTTCGTTTATTTGATCCAGATGGATAAAGGCTAGATTTCGGAAGATCTGAAAAGGGATATCAGCATATTGCACAATTTTATGAATGAAACAAGGGGGCTCCGCCCCCTGCTGGCTTCGCTCGCCTACCCCCGGCTCGCTTCACTCGCGGTGAGGTGCGGCTACAGTCGAGCACGCTAGACAGTAGAATACCCTGAGCCCAGGTACTCTTTTATAAAAGTTGATTTTCGACAACAAAGGTCAACGAGGGAATACAACGACTGCGACGAGGGAACAAGACAGTGCAAGTGCAAGTGTGTGTGTGGTTGTGCGTTTTCGGTGAGACGCCGGTTGCCCGCCAAAACAGCACGCCGTCTCCGCTCGTAAGTGTGTGTTTGCTCGGTGTCAGCCGCCGCTGCCGCTACACCTGGAGCAACAAGAACAACCACCGCACAACAACAACCGTGAGCGTGTGTTTGTAGAGACGCCACTGCCAGCAAAAACAGCACACCGTCTACGGAGACAACAACCACCGCACCTGCAACGACGACGCCATTACCCACAGCGAGGCAACGCGCGACGCTACCTACGGCGCCCGCGTCTGTTGGGAGTGGTGCCAGGAGAGGCACAGTGGCTGGTGCTGCCACGAAGGAGAAAATTTAAGTAAAACCACGCTCCTAGGGCAACTTTGATCTGCGGTAAGCGTTTGGCAATTAGTAAATAACCTGGCCTTTTCGCATCGGGAGCAACAAAAGAAAAACCCCCATGCGCTGCGATTCCCCTGCCTTATTTTTATAGAAAGAATAAATAAAGAAATTTACAAATTTTTCTGTAAATGGCCCTGGCCGGACTGAGACGTCGACCTCGGCTGGAAAAGCTTCGTTACAGATGGCGCCCGAGCAGGGACCCTGGAGACAAAGTATTCCACCTTGAGCATAGAGATCGGCATTTTTTATTTTTTTTTACAAGAATTACCAAAGCCACGCCCCCGCACGCATCGTTATTATATTCTTAGCTCAGATTCATTTTTATGGCTACATATAATTATATATACGAAGTTTTTTTATTATTATTGTCTATATATATTGCATATATTTTTCCACCCCAGACATAGAAATTTCTATATATATTTTCCCCCCCCAAATTTGTCAGTTTTACTAACAAAATGGGGAACATAGTCATAGGGAGCCGCCAGAAAAGTCAAAAACACCCCGATCTCGTCCAGAAAAGACCCAGAAAAGTGCTTAAAAACCTAGGAAAGCAAAACAGAACATGACAAGTACACAAAGAAAAACCCAGCAATACGACGCCAACGAAAAGAAACTTCATCCTTAGCTACGGGGACACATTAAGTCCCGTAGAGATTTCATCCGAGCACGCAACAGAATTTTGTTGTTGTAGGGATCGCATCTTGGGGAATATTTTTTTTTGTTTTCCAGCGAAACGAAGGAGCAGAGCGACAACTACAACGGCAGCAGAGAAGCAGAGAGAGAAAAAAAAAAAAAAAGAATAACGTCGGCGACAAAGCAACATCGCGGGCTACAAGAGCAAGCAGATGTCTCCGAGCGAGCTCTGTCGCTACAAGGACGGGCAGAGCTACAAACGCGAGCTCTGGCGTCACAAGAGCGAGCAGATGTCTCCGAGCGAGCTCTGTCGCTACAAGGGCGGGCAGAACTACATACGCGAGTTCTGGCGCCACAAAACCCCGCGAGCAGAATTCTACATAGAGAGTTCTGCCGCTACAAGTCAGGCAGCGCAGTCGAACAACCTCTGCCGACGTCGACGCTTGCAAGCATAGGCTTGGAGCGTCACGCGAGTACAACGAACATTCACTTACGTACGGACCTTCAAAGCGAACAGTCATACCCAGCTAACCAAAGTTTAAAAATTTCGTATGGACCTTCAACGCGATCAGACCAAGACAGTTAAGCCTAAGTGAAACATTCAAGCCCGGTGCTTCAACGCGAACAGTGATACACAGCTAAGCCTAAATGAACTTTCAATTGAAAACCTTTAACGCGAACGGTCCTACGCAGCTAAGCTACGTTTAAATAATTTTCAAATCGTCAACACGAACGGTGCTAAGCCACGTTGCAAATTAAATTCAGACCTTTAAAGTGAACAGACATACACCGCCAGCCAAGTGAACAATCGAGTGCAAAGCTTCGAGGTCCTGAATCACCTTTACTACGTAACGCTGCAATCAGGGAAAAGTTTGAAGTACAGTTTTCAAGATTTATTGGGGACTTATCGAAGAACAATTCTTGCGCACATTTTCTGGATTGCAACGCCTCGTTTCTAGCTGCGACAATTTCCGCCAAATAGTCATCGAACAAGTTCGATTTGGGGTATTTTTTTTCAAAACGCTTTCGATTGCTGCGACTGAAAGACAGCACCGCTCGATAACCGTGTTGGGTCAGTTGGGTCTACTACAGGAAGAAGGAGGAGTTGTTGCCCATACTCGGCGAGTTTGGCCTCGACACAGAAGGCACGGTAGTACAGCTTCGGAGCCGCTTGGCGTCTTTCGTTTCGCAGAGCGCACATGCCGATCATGTCATGAAAAAGTTGGTCGAGTTGGAGCAACAATTCGCCGATGGTTCCGGGTCCGAACAAGGCGATCGAGAGACGAAACCCCGTTCGCGTAGCGGTTCACCGAAAACCGGTGGTACTCCTCAAGTAGTCGTTACAGCCCCGGGAGAGAAGCCGCCAGACACTTCGGCAGTTACCCGAGACTCACGGGGAAACCGTAGCCCGTCCCCAACCTCTCACGTCACGGTCCGCACGGATACACCCTACCGTACCGTCGCGAAGAAAGTGCATCGTTGGGGAATTCTTTTTGACGGCGAGTCCGACCCCTTAAGTTTTATTGAGAGTGTGGAGGAAAGAGCAGCAGCGCATGTGATCGACTTGGCCCACCTGTCAAAAGCTATTCCAGAATTGCTCACAGGGAGTGCTAGTGACTGGTTCCGGGGCAGTCGATTGCAAGGGGCGAGCTGGGCCCCCACGATATTTCCAACGGCTAGAAGACCAGATACGAGCAAGACAACAGAAACCCGGCGAGCCATTCAAAGCATACATCGTGGCGCTGCGCTTGCTCATGAAACGAGCAGAATACACAGGAGTACAAGAACTGGACCGAGTTTACGAAAACTTGCTACCGGAATATCAGCTTTACATTCGCCGACACGAGGCGATTTCTCTAAACCAGTTGATGCAGTTCGCCACTAGCTTCGAGTTCGTACGGGATCGTGATCGTCAGAGCCTTCAACTCAAACCCACCACGCCAGGTTTCATAACAGCCTCGCCGGGGGCTATGGCAGTCAACGCGCAGTCGACGTCTAGGCCGCGTAATCCCTTTCGAGATCAACCGTCCGGTCGAAACTCCGGTGAAACACCCACAGTCAACAGAATGATGCAAGAAACCGGACCTGCTATCGACGTGCAACGAGCTTGCAAGCGGTGCGCCGAGATCGGCCACTTCATGCGGGAGTGCCGGAATAGACAGGTTTATTTCTGTTGGCGTTGTGGTAAGAGAGACGTGAGGACAATCGAGTGTTGCGGTATGCCATCGGGAAACGGACAGCGGCCCCACTTGCCCCAGGACCAGGTGGGAGCATCCGGCAACCAGTCCCGGGAATAGGTCCAACTATGCGAGTGGAGCAGGCACGCATAGTGGCAAGAGTCGTGATCGAGGGTCAGGAGAGACTAGCTACCATCGACACTGGAGCGACTAGGAGTTTCATCAGCGAGGGTGTAGTTGGTCAGCTCGGCGATTCATGACTTCGGGATGTGCGTACTAGAGTCAGGATGGCGGATGGGAGTCATACTATGGTCGGCAAGTCACTTATCGCGGCGGTGCAATTGGGTGAGATGACGTGATCTTGGGAATCGATTTCTTGTGTGCCGTCCAAGCCGCCCTACATTGCGGCACTGACTTTTTGCAATTGTACCCAGCTTCTTTAACAAATCCCACAGGTCGTCGATCCACCATCTGCGCCACAACGGCGAGGCAGGATGCATTTCCCGGATGTAGAACAGCGACTAGCGAAGCCGACAACGCTAGTACTACACACGCGATGACGACGACCCCAGGCGGTGCTGACGAGGCATGCGCTAAGCATTCGAAGACCAAGCAGAGATCCATGGGCGGTGCCGACGAGGAATGCGTCCCATCAACGACGACCCCAGGCGGTGCTGACGAGGCATGCGCTAAGCATTCGAAGACCAAGCAGAGATCCACGGGCGGTGCCGACGAGGCATGCGTCCCATCAACGACGACCCCAGGCGGTGCTGACGAGGCATGCGCTAAGCATTCGAAGACCAAGCAGAGATCAACGGGCGGTGCCGACGAGGCATGCGTCCCATCAACGACGACCCCAGGCGGTGCTGACGAGGCATGCGCTAAGCATTCGAAGACCAAGCAGAGATCCACGGGCGGTGCCGACGAGGCATGCGTCCCATCAACGACGACCCCAGGCGGTGCTGACGAGGCATGCGCTAAACATTCGAAGACCAAGCAGAGATCAACGGGCGGTGCCGACGAGGCATGCGTTCCATCAACGACGACCCCAGGCGGTGCTGACGAGGCATGCGCTAAACATTCGAAGACCAAGCAGAGATCCACGGGCGGTGCCGACGAGGCATGCGTCCCATCAACGACGACCCCAGGCGGTGCCGACGAGGCATGCGCTAAGCATTCGAAAATGACCATGACTGCGTCCACGGGCGGTTCCGGCGAAGTCGTCGTCTTCCCGAGCGATGTTCACGGGGGCCACTTGAAGATGGCGTGCCATCTCAACGTCCCCGACCCTTTGGGGGAACCATCCTAATGACTACCGAGACCCAGACTGCGACCACGGGCATTACACAAGAGTCAGAGGAGCTTGCCCAGCTATGTTCACGAGGGCCACTTGAAGATGGCGTGCCATTTCAACGTCTTCGCCCCTTCGGGGAAACCACAACAGAGGTCTGTGGCATAGCAAACGCCCCGGAGCCGATTCTTCACGTCAATGAGGCCGAGGATGACGGTCCTGGCGAAGCAAGAGCCATCCAGGAGGAGAAACCTGATCTGGAACCCTGGGTGCAGGAGTTTCTAGACCCAGAACTGGCAAGTTTCGATACCTTGTCGGGGGTCACCCACATCGCCGAGCATGTGATCACCATGAAGGATGACCGCCCCATCAAACAGAGATATTTTCCAAAGAACCCGGCCATGCAGCGGATAATCGACGAGCAAGTCGATGAGTTGTTGAGGAATGATTGCATCGAACCGTCAAAAAGTCCCCATAGCGCTCCTATCGTACTAGTGGGAAAGAAGACTGGTGACGTTCGGATGTGCATCGATTACCGACAACTGAACGCGAGCTCGGTCCCCGACGCGTATCCATTGCCCCGGATACATCACATACTGGAACGGCTCCGTAATGCTCGATACATATCGACGTTGGACCTGAAGAGCGGGTACTGGCAGATCCCCATGGCCGCCAGCAGCCGAAATTTTACGGCATTCACAGTACCCGGGAGGGGACTGTTTCATTGGAAGGTCATGCCTTTTGGGCTTCATTCGGCTCCCGCAACTTTCCAGAGAGCACTGGACAGCGTGATCGGGCCCGAAATGGAACCTTTCGCCTTCGCGTACTTGGACGACATTGTCGTTATCGGTTCCACTCTGGAGGAGCACGTACACAACTTGGGAGAGGTGTTACGAAGGCTCAGGCAGGCGAACCTACGGCTCAACAAAGCGAAGTGCAAATTCTCTCGGCGCCGGTTAGCGTATCTTGGTCATGTCGTCAGTGGAGACGGAATCCACACAGACCCGGATAAAATCGCAGCCGTACGAGAGTTACAGCCACCTACGTCTTGCCGGGAGCTCCGTCGTTGTCTAGGGATCGCATCATGGTATCGCCGCTTCGTGCCAAATTTCGCAGCCATCGTCCAACCCATGTCGACGTTGCTCAAGAAAGGCCAGAAGTGGGAGTGGAAGCCCGAACAACAGACCGCATTTGAGGAACTGAAGAAACGTTTGACCGAGGCCCCAGTGCTGGCATGCCCAGATTTTAATTGGACAAGGCGGAAGTGAATTATTCCGCTACTGAAAAGGAGTGCCTGGCAATAGTCTGGGCTATTCGGAAACTTCGGTGTTACTTGGAAAGCTACCGATTCGACGTAATAACCGATCATCTCGCTCTGAAGTGGCTTAATAGCATCGTTAATCCGAACGGGCGGATCGCACGCTGGGCACTGGAGCTACAACAGTACCAGTTCGACGTTCACTACCGACGTGGGAAACAGAACATCGTAGCAGTCGCCTTATCTCGCCAGCCCATGGAGGTCATCGCACAGCTTACACAGGAGGAGCCAACACAGTGCAAATGGATCGCTCGCCTTAGCACACGGATTCTCGAGGCACCGGATCAGTTTCCGGATTTCACAATCGAAGGGGGCCAAGTGTACCGGCACTTGGGTCATCGACCGGAGGAAGAGGAGTACGTGCCGTGGAAACTGTGCGTCGGACTAGACTACCGACCAAGAGTCCTAGCCGAATGTCACGACCACCCGACTGCAGGACACCTGGGAATCCGGAAGACCATAGCGCGGATAACTCAACGCTACTATTGGCCTGGTTTATTCCGCGACGTAGCACGATACGTCAAGCGATGTGAGGCGTGCCAAAAGTTTAAGGTGAGCCAACTGAAACCTGCTGGGAAGATGCTGACGCGGCAAGTGGACGAGCCGTTCGGTACACTGTGCTCAGATTTCATCGGTCCGCTTCCACGTTCCAAGCATGGAAACACGGTGCTACTCGTGTTCTTCGATGCTTTCACCAAGTGGGTCGAGCTCGTCCCATTGAGGAAAGCCACAGCCGCACACCTAGAGCGAGCCTTCCGCGAGACCATCTTGTGTCGGTTTGGAGTACCACAGCGCTTTGTCTGTGACAACGGAACGCAGTTTACCAGCCGCTCTTTCCGCACCTTCTGCAAGACCGCAGGTATGGAACTTCAACACACCGCACCTTACAGTCCACAACAAAACCCGACGGAGCGAGATAGCCGGATGATCAAGACGATGTTGGCGCAGGGAATCCAAGGAAACCAAAACACTTGGGATGAGTTGCTGCCTGAGATGATGCTCGCCATAAACACCAGTATCTCGGACACAACGGGATTCAGCCCAGCCTTCCTCGTCCAAGGTCGGGAGCCTCGGTTACCAGGAGCACTATACGACGAAGTAACCCCTCGCATCGGAAGAGAACCCGCAGCACCCGACGACAAGGCGAAACAGCTTCTGGACATCTTCAAGATCGTCAAGGAAAATACCCAACGTGCTCGGCATTACAATCTCCGACGGCGCGATTGGCGCCCGAAGTTACAAAGCCTCGTCTGGTCAAAAACCACGTTTTGTCCAATGCTGCTGACGGTTTCGCCGCGAAACTCGCGCCGAAGTAAGAAGGCCCCTACGTTGTTCGGAAATTTATCTCACCTAACGTAGTACGAGTGCAACGCGAGGGCTCAACTCGACGGCGGGTTGCTAACCTCGCAGACCTCAAAGCTTTCCATGCGGAGTCTGAAAACGAAGACCCCAGTCCCGTCTCAGTCCAAAACCATAGCGTCTCCAGATACTACAACCCAAGTATCTACAAACGGTGCGTAAGCTCGACGATTAAACCTTCGTTCCTTTTTTTTTTCTCCTTATTTTTTCACAGACGAACCAACAATGGATCAAGGACGATTGTTCTTCCCGCAGCCGCGAAACCCTAATGACCGTTACCAACCACGTCATTTAGAGGTATACGACCCTTCCGAGGCTGATGGCATCATTTTGGGTGACCAAGCAGAGATCCACAGGCGGTGCCGACGAGGCATGCGCTAAGCATTCGAAGACCAAGCAGAGATCCACGGGCGGTGCCGAAGAGGCATGCGTCCCATCAGGCGATGCCGACGAGCACTCGAAGAAGTCGGCGACTTCCCGACCGCGACCACGGGCAGTGCTACGGTGAAAAAGGACAAAGAAACCCAGGAAAATTTCCAGCGATGTTCACGGGGGCCACTTGAAGATGGCGTGCCATCTCAACGTCCCCGACCCTTCGGGGGAACCATACTAATGACCACCGAGACCAAGACTACGACCACGGGCAGTGCACAGGAGACGGAGGAGCATACCCAGCTATGTTCACGAGGGCCACTTGAAGATGGCGTGCCATCTCAACGTCCTCGACCCTTCGGGGGAACCACAACAGAGGTCTGTGGCATAGCAAACGCCCCGGAGCCGATTCTTCACGTCAATGAGTCCGAGGACGACGGTCTTAGCGAAGAAAGAGACATCCAGGAGGTGAAACCCGATCTGGAACCCTGGGTGCAGGAGTTTCTAGACCGAGAACAGGCAAGTTTCGATACCTTGTCGGGGGTCACCCACATCGCCGAGCATGTGATCACCATGAAGGATGACCGCCCCATCAAACAGAGACATTTTCCGAAGACCCCGGCCATGCATGTCGTCAGTGGAGACGGGATCCACACAGACCCGGATAAAATCGCAGCCGTACGAGAGTTACAGCCACCTACGTCTTGCCGGCAGCTCCGTCGTTGTCTAGGGATAGCATCATGGTATCGCCGCTTCGTACCGAACTTCGCAGCCATCGTCCAACCCATGTTGACGTTGCTCAAGAAAGGCCAGAAGTGGGAGTAGAAGCCCGAACAACAGACTGCATTTGAAGAGCTGAAGAAACGATTGACCGAGGCTCCCGTTCTAGCATGCCCAGATTTTAATTCGAAGTTCGCATTACAGACCGACGCCAGTGACTGTGGACTAGGAGCAGTTCTCACCCAGGAACACGAAGGAGCCGAACGAGTCATCGCCTACGATAGCCGCCGGTTGGACAAGGCTGAAGCGAATTATTCCGCTACTGAAAAGGAGTGCCTGGCAATAGTCTCGGCTATTCGAAAACTTCGGTGTTACTTGGAAGGCTACCGGTTTGACGTAATAACCGATCATCTCGCTGTGAAGTGGCTTAATAGCATTGACAATCCGACCGGACGGATCGCACGCTGGGCACTGGAGCTACAACAGTACCAGTTCGACGTTTACTACCGACGTGGGAAGCAGAACATCGTAGCAGACGCCTTATCTCGCCAGTCAATGGAGGTCATCGCACAGCTTACACAGGAGGAGACAACACAGTGCAAATGGGGCCAAGTGTACCGGCACTTGGGTCATCGACCGGAGGAAGAGGAGTACGTGCCGTGGAAACTGTGCGTCGGACTAGACTACCGACCAAGAGTCCTAGCTACTATTGGCCTGGTTTATTCCGCGACGTAGCCCGTTACGTCAAGAAGTGTGAGACGTGCCAAAAGTTCAAGGTGAGCCAACTGAAACCTGCTGGAAAGATGCTGACGCGGCAGGTGGACGAGCCGTTCGGTACACTTTGCTCGGATTTTATCGGCCCGCTACCACGTTCCAAGCATGGAAACACGTGTTCTTCGACGCTTTCACCAAGTGGGTCGAGCTCGTCCCGTTGAGGAAAGCCACAGCCGCACATCTGGAGCGAGCCTTCCGCGAGACCATCTTGTGTCGGTTTGGAGTACCACAGCGCTTTGTCTGTGACAACGGAACGCAGTTTACCAGCCGCTCTTTCCGTACCTTCTGCCAGACCGCAGGTATGGATCTTCAGCACACCGCACCTTACCTCCACAACAAAACCCGACGGAGCGAGCTAACCGGACGATCAAGACGATGTTGGCGCAGGGAATCCAAGGACACCAAAACACTTGGGATGAGTTGCTGCCTGAGATGATGCTCGCCATAAACACCAGTATCTCGGACACAACGGGATTCAGCCCAGCCTTCCTCGTCCAAGGTCGGGAGCCTCGGTTACCAGGAGCACTATACGACGAAGTTACCCCTAGCATCGGAAGAGAACCCGCAGCACCCGACGACAAGGCGAAACAGCTTCTGGACATCTTCAAGATCGTCAAGGAAAATACCCAACGTGCTCGGCATTACAACCTCCGACGGCGCGATTGGCGCCCGAAGTTACAAAGCCTCGTTCTGGTCAAAAACCACGTTTTGTCCAATGCTGCTGACGGTTTCGCCGCGAAACTCGCGCCGAAGTAAGAAGGCCCCTACGTTGTTCGGAAATTTATCTCACCTAACGTAGTACGAGTGCAACGCGAGGGCTCAACTCGACGGCGGGTTGCTAACCTCGCAGACCTCAAAGCTTTCCATGCGGAGTCTGAAAACGAAGACCCCAGTCCCGTCTCAGTCCAAAACCAACCGTCTCAATGACCGTTACCAACCACGTCATTCAGAGGTATACGACCCTTCCGAGGCTGATGGCATCATTTTGGGTGACCAAGCAGAGATCCACAGGCGGTGCCGACGAGGCATGCGCTAAGAATTCGAAGACCAAGCAGAGATCCACGGGCGGTGCCGAAGAGGCATGCGTCCCATCAGGCGATGCCGACGAGCACTCGAAGAAGTCGGCGACTTCCCGACCGCGACCACGGGCAGTGCTACGGTGAAAAAGGACAAAGAAACCCAGGAAAATTTCCAGCGATGTTCACGGGGGCCACTTGAAGATGGCGTGCCATCTCAACGTCCCCGACCCTTCGGGGGAACCATACTAATGACCACCGAGACCAAGACTACGACCACGGGCAGTGCACAGGAGACGGAGGAGCATACCCAGCTATGTTCACGAGGGCCACTTGAAGATGGCGTGCCATCTCAACGTCCTCGACCCTTCGGGGGAACCACAACAGAGGTCTGTGGCATAGCAAACGCCCCGGAGCCGATTCTTCACGTCAATGAGTCCGAGGACGACGGTCTTAGCGAAGAAAGAGACATCCAGGAGGTGAAACCCGATCTGGAACCCTGGGTGCAGGAGTTTCTAGACCGAGAACAGGCAAGTTTCGATACCTTGTCGGGGGTCACCCACATCGCCGAGCATGTGATCACCATGAAGGATGACCGCCCCATCAAACAGAGACATTTTCCGAAGAGCCCGGCCATGCAGCGGATAATCGACGAGCAAGTCGATGAGTTGTTGAGGAACGATGGCATCGAACCGTCAAAAAGTCCCCATAGCGCTCCTATCGTACTCGTGGGAAAGAAGACTGGTGACGTTCGGATGTGCATCGATTACCGGCAACTGACCGCGAACTCGGTCCCCGACGCGTATCCATTGCCCCGGATACATCACATACTGGCTCCGCAATGCTCGATACATATCGACGTTGGACCTGAAGAGCGGGTACTGGCAGATCCCCATGGCCGCCAGCAGCCGAAATTTTACGGCGTTCACAGTACCCGGGAGGGGACTGTTTCATTGGAGCACTGGACAGCGTGATCGGGCCCGAAATGGAACCTTTCGCCTTCGGTTCCAAGGCTACGAAGGCTCAGGCAGGCGAACCTACGCCTCAACATAGCGAAGTGCAAATTCTTTCGGCTCCGGTTGGCGTATCTTGGTCATGTCGTCAGTGGAGACGGGATCCACACAGACCCGGATAAAATCGCAGCCGTACGAGAGTTACAGCCACCTACGTCTTGCCGGCAGCTCCGTCGTTGTCTAGGGATAGCATCATGGTATCGCCGCTTCGTACCGAACTTCGCAGCCATCGTCCAACCCATGTTGACGTTGCTCAAGAAAGGCCAGAAGTGGGAGTAGAAGCCCGAACAACAGACTGCATTTGAAGAGCTGAAGAAACGATTGACCGAGGCTCCCGTTCTAGCATGCCCAGATTTTAATTCGAAGTTCGCATTACAGACCGACGCCAGTGACTGTGGACTAGGAGCAGTTCTCACCCAGGAACACGAAGGAGCCGAACGAGTCATCGCCTACGATAGCCGCCGGTTGGACAAGGCTGAAGCGAATTATTCCGCTACTGAAAAGGAGTGCCTGGCAATAGTCTCGGCTATTCGAAAACTTCGGTGTTACTTGGAAGGCTACCGGTTTGACCGATCATCTCGCTGTGAAGTGGCTTAATAGCATTGACAATCCGACCGGACGGATCGCACGCTGGGCACTGGAGCTACAACAGTACCAGTTCGACGGTTACTACCGACGTGGGAAGCAGAACATCGTAGCAGACGCCTTATCTCGCCAGTCAATGGAGGTCATCGCACAGCTTACACAGGAGGAGACAACACAGTGCAAATGGGGCCAAGAGTACCGGCACTTGGGTCATCGACCGGAGGAAGAGGAGTACGTGCCGTGGAAACTGTGCGTCGGACTAGACTACCGACCAAGAGTCCTAGCTAATATTGGCCTGGTTTATTCCGCGACGTAGCCCGTTACGTCAAGAAGTGTGAGACGTGCCAAAAGTTCAAGGTGAGCCAACCGAAACCTGCTGGAAAGATGCTGACGCGGCAGGTGGACGAGCCGTTCGGTACACTTTGCTCGGATTTTATCGGCCCGCTACCACGTTCCAAGCATGGAAACACGTGTTCTTCGACGCTTTCACCAAGTGGGTCGAGCTCGTCCCGTTGAGGAAAGCCACAGCCGCACATCTGGAGCGAGCCTTCCGCGAGACCATCTTGTGTCGGTTTGGAGTACCACAGCGCTTTGTCTGTGACAACGGAACGCAGTTTACCAGCCGCTCTTTCCGTACCTTCTGCCAGACCGCAGGTATGGATCTTCAGCACACCGCACCTTACCTCCACAACAAAACCCGACGGAGCGAGCTAACCGGACGATCAAGACGATGTTGGCGCAGGGAATCCAAGGACACCAAAACACTTGGGATGAGTTGCTGCCTGAGATGATGCTCGCTATAAACACCAGTATCTCGGACACAACGGGATTCAGCCCAGCCTTCCTCGTCCAAGGTCGGGAGCCTCGGTTACCAGGAGCACTATACGACGAAGTTACCCCTAGCATCGGAAGAGAACCCGCAGCACCCGACGACAAGGCGAAACAGCTTCTGGACATCTTCAAGATCGTCAAGGAAAATACCCAACGTGCTGCGATCGACCAAGCTCGGTATTACAACCTCCGGCGGCGCGATTGGCGCCCGGAGTTACAAAGCCTCGTTCTGGTCAAAAACCACGTTTTGTCCAATGCTGCTGAGGGTTTCGCCGCGAAACTCGCGCCGAAGTATGAAGGCCCCTACGTTGTTCGGAAATTTATTTCACCGAACGTGGTACGAGTGCAACGCTTGGGCTCAACTCGACGGCGGGTTCGTTCCTTTTTTTTCTCTCCTTATTTTTCACAGACGAACCAACAATGGATCAAGGACGATTGTTCTTCCCGCAGCCGCGAAACCCTTATGACCGGTACCAACCACGCCATTCAGAGGTGTACGACCCTTCCGAGGCTGATGGCATCATTTGGGTGACCGCGCAGGTCATAGCCAAAAATATCCCCGGCGTCCCCGAAATTCTCGGTACGTGGTGCACACCCCGTACAACTCGGATGACAGCAACGCAACCGATCCACGAGGCGACGACGACGATAACGCGCCTTTCTCGAGCGGCATCCGCGCCATTCTAAACGACGCATTGGACGTCGACGATTGGGAGGAGGTGTTGTCAACGGCGAGCGAGGTCAACGTCGATGAGAATGAGTTGCCTCTCTACCAAATCGATTGGGTGGAGGCGCCAGCTCACTGGACGTTGTGCGGGTTGGCCGGAAGATTGCCCCAGGCGGTGATAGATGCGGTTAACTGGAACCCGCCTATCGTCCGGACAACAAAGAAGTTCGTCGTGGAGGTTGACCGAAAAAGTTTCCAAGTGAAAATTTCCCGGGCTGGGAACATCCGGGTTTCGTTTTCGCCCCCGAAGTAAAGGGGGGGTGTGAGGCAGCATTCCGCTGACCCCACAATATTTATCTTTATGGCATGAAGCCACCTACATTTTTTTACGGCACGGAGCCAATAGTTCGTAAGAACCGAACTATAATCGATAACTAGTCATTCGGCATGGAGCCGATCTTTAGGTCATCGTCCACCTTTAGGACGATGATCCACATTTCGCTCATTTTGCAAGGGGTTGCAACCTTGCATAACATTATCGATATCAGGAGGGTTGATATCGGCGATCGGCGGCCATCATGCGGCGGGAGCGTCACTTTTCTGGCGGGCTCACAGTGTGCAGACGTGTGCAGTAAAAGAGGTGCGGAAAATTTACAAGTGTGCGGGAAAATTTACAAAGTGCAGTGAACAAAGGTGCAACAAAATGTCAACGAGGGAATACAACATAACAACAACAGGTGACAAGAGCAACAACGACTGCGACGAGGGAACAAGACAGTGCAAGTGCAAGTGTGTGTGTGGTTGTGCGTTTTGGGCGAGACGCCGGTTGCCCGCCAAAACAGCACGCCGTCTCCGCACGTAAGTGTGTGTTTGCTCGGTGTCAGCCGCCGCTGCCGCTACACCTGGAGCAACAAGAACAACCACCGCACAACAACAACCGTGAGCGTGTGTTTGTAGAGACGCCACTGCCAGCAAAAACAGCACACCGTCTACGGAGACAACAACCACCGCACCTGCAACGACGACGCCACTACCCACAGCGAGGCAACGCGCGACGCTACCTACGGCGCCCGCGTCTGTTGGGAGTGGTACCAGGAGAGGCACAGTGGCTGGTGCTGCCACGAGGGAGAAAATTTAAGTAAAACCACGCTCCTAGGGCAACTTTGATCTGCGGTAAGCGTTTGGCAATTAGTAAATAACCTGGCCTTTTCGCATCGGGAGCAACAAAAGAAAAACCCCCATGCGCTGCGATTCCCCTGCCTTATTTTTATAGAAAGAATAAAAATTATAACGATGCGTGCAAATGTTTTCTATTCTTGGGTTTAAAGGGTTTTTCAGGTGGCAGGACAACTGGACGTAACCTGGCCTGGATCGGGCAAGGTGGTCGGGGCATCATGGCGAGATTATAAAGGGCGTTGCCCCTACATCTCCTATGATAGCTCTGCCATCCTGCAGGATCTTGGCCAGCCTTTGGAGGAGTCCGGTCCGGGGCGCAGTCTGACACGGCGCAAAGGGTGTCGCGGTCGGGACCATAAAGGGCGTTGCCCCTACGTCCCTCTACGATCACATTTGGTACCGGTCGGGCTGGGACCTGGCCCGGATGCAGCGTATGTACCTTGCCGGGAGGCTCAATGGGGTGTCTCCACGGACTAAAGTCTGGGGGATCCTCCCTTGCGCCCGACGGTAGGGTGCCACGCCCGCCTGGGTCGACCAGTTGTGCTAGGGCAAAGAAGAATAGGGAATCATGCCGATCCTTACGAGAGCGCACGCATACCCTCTTGCGCTCCCGTAGCTCCTCCAGTTGTCCCAGAAATTTACAAATTTTTCTGTAAATGGCCCTGGCCGAACTGAGACGTCGACCTCGGCTGGAAAAGCTTCGTTACATAATATATACTTACTTTGCACTTGTTTTTGCTAAGTACCGAAATTATTTTAGAAACACAAACACATTTAAGTGCAGATAAGTTTTTATTCAGAGTGTTCTTGATGAGCTTATGAATAAATTAAGAATAACTCGAACTTTGATCGTAATGAATAAAGAAACCTCAAAAGTTATGTTTACAATCGTTTTTCGGCTGCGGCCAACGTGACAATTGTCGCGAGGCGCATATGTTTGTATAAATTATTTATTTATAAGTTGAATCGGCGGCTGCGCGTCTTATCAATATATCTTATGTTTACATTTGGCTTATATGATCTGCCTGTGAATCGTTCTGTTTCTTAATTGTTATGTTTTGAATTTGATCCTTCTGAGAAGTGTTTATGTTATGAGTTGTATCTGGCTGTGGTTCTGTTTGTTGAGTTATATTTGTATTGGTACGTGTGTCTAGCTCTATAACTACATTACTCCCCCTTTCCTTGTTCGAATTACTTCCTCGAATTTGCAAATATACGTATAAAATGGGTGTGGAGATAATAACAATAATTATCTATATATATAAAATTGCTTGACCTCATTCATTCACTGACTTAGCATTGCACAGGCCAAATGGCTAAAGATACAAGTCTGAAACTTGGCCAAAATAAACTTAAGATAATTTCATCGGCGTTTAAGACGCCATTTTGTAATATTGTAAGTGGAAGTGCGTCAAAATCGAGGTCAAAGTTCGCGTGTATTTTGATTTATATATAGCAGCGTTTGGTCAGCCGGCAGGCGAAATGGTTAGGTAGTGCAGAGGATGGTGTGTTAGACCCAGGAGCGTGCAGGCACTGGTTCAAACCCCAGCAAGGGCAAGAATTTTTTTTTAATTTTTCTTTTTGAATTTAATTTTTTTAATACTTTTTTTAGTTTTACGATATTTTACAATTTAATAAAAGTCGGGTTACTATATAGTGTAGCTACATCGCGCTCACATTAATCTTCAGTATGAAAAACTTTTTTGTTTCTTCAGCTATCTCAGTGGCAGCGGGCAGCGTGAATATAATTATGTTTCTCATAAAAAAAAAATTTTACTTTGATTTATATATAACAGCGTTTGGTCAGCCGGCAGGCGAAATGGTTAGGTAGTGCAGAGGATAGTGTGTTAGACCCAGGTGCGTGCAGGCACTGGTTCAAATCCCAGCAAGGGCAAGAACTTTTTTTAAATTTTTTTTTATCCTTTTTTTAATTTAACGATATTTTACAATTTGATAAAAGTCGGGTTACTATTATAGCTACATCGGGCTCACATTAATCTTCAGTATGAAAAACTTTTTTGTTTCTTCAGCTATCTCAGTGGCAGCGGGCAGCGTGAATATAATTATTCGTTTCTTTTTTTTTT
Organism: Drosophila phalerata; assembly: GCA_951394115.2. Classification (NCBI taxonomy): domain Eukaryota; kingdom Metazoa; phylum Arthropoda; class Insecta; order Diptera; family Drosophilidae; genus Drosophila; species Drosophila phalerata. Next base: position 63,397 of record CATOAP020000068.1, read on the forward strand.
TTAAATGTTACTTTGATTTATATATAGCAGCGTTTGGTGAGGCGGAGGAGTTGGTAGTGCAGAGGATGGTGTGTTAGACCGAGGCGTTCGCCGGCGCACGATCACACCCCAGCAAAGGCAAGAATTTACTTTTTCTTAAGTTCTTTTTTAAATTCAATAATATTTTACAATTTGGTGAAAATCGGGTTACAGTACAATATGGCTACACCCTGACCAAATTTGGTCATTATCGAGTAACTATATCATATAGCTGCCATTGGAACAATTGGATGGAAATTAACTTTTACTATGAAAATTATTTTCGTTTTGAGCTATCTCAACCAAACACTTTATTTACTAAATGTTAAACCCTGTTCAAATTTGGTCTAAGTCGGATGAGTTATAATATAGATGACATATGAACGTCGGTTTCAAAATAACCTTTAATATGAAAAATATTTTTAATTTTTGCAATTTCTTAACAAAACTCACAGATTTGCTTTTGCACGCCAAATTTCTAACTTTTCTGTCAAATCTAGCAGCGTGCATACAATTGTTCGATTCTTTTACTTAAATTGTTATATTATATAATTTTATTGCTACTTATAACATTCAGAAGGGAATTTCCAACAACAACAAATTTTTAATTCTTCTCTAAAACCTGATTACTGATAATAATTGCTTTGTACGAACGGTGAAAAAACGTGGTAGTCTAATATGTATAAGAAGGTATCATGTCATTTAGCAAGTACTGATAACTGATCCATCAGAATTAAAGAGAGATTACTGATTAAAAAATCTGATTAAATAAACCCAATGTTAGAAAGACGACCCTTTCCTATAAAATGACAGAAAATTTAGTTTTAATGCCTTCTCTTGCACATATTTTTGCTACTTTTATTCTTTTTTCTACACGCAAACACGTTAATGTGATCGGATTTCAGACTCAACAGATTTGTATGGTGCCTGGGCAACAGATTATTTTTATAGATAAAAAATTAATTCAAGACAAATATAAGAAGTGCTTCGCACTTTTACGCTTCAATTCCGCGAGCGAAGCGAGCCGGGGGTTGGTGAGCGAAGCGAGCAGGGGGCGGAGCCCCCTAGTAATGTATAAAATAAGTTCTTGCCGATTGGATTTTTTTACATAGTATTTCATTTCTTTGCTAATGTGTTTTATTGGTTTAAAATTAATAGTATCACTTAGGGCCGTTTTCTGATCAAGCTTTTAACCTTACAGTGTAAACAAATTGGCCTTTAAGGGAACTTTGATTTTCTTGTCACAAATTTAGTTGCAGGCATTCGCCAACTACGATTGCTAAGGGCAACGCCATAAAGTGTATCAATTATTGCATACCTTTAGGGTCCTGAATTGCTTATCATTTATCATAATTTATAACCGCGATTTTTATCTGATATTAATGAGCTTGTCACGAATCAACGGAATTTTGACTTCAGTGGTCTAAATAAGTTCCCCTCTGGTCTATCAGTGGAAAGAGGTGAAGAGAAGAGAGGAATTTTCCCACCATACGAAAAGTCGGGGTCTGCATCGGTGTGTTCTCAGAGAGGACAGTACAACGATTTCAGGCTGAAGCGCATTAGTTTGCTCTCGCCGCGAATATTGTACGGACGTCGGGACGGATCACGGAGGTTGCCGTTTCAAACTACGTCGATTAACTCGTTTGCTAATAATTCTGTTGGATTTTTGTTTTTGTTTTGGTAAATTAAAAAGTGCCAGAACAATTAATAATTGTTATACCTATTGTTGGCACTAGACCTGTGCCGTTGTGTGCTTTGCCCGAATTCCAAGCAAATCCACCACCGAAAATACCAAAATTGTGATGATCAGCTGAAATCTTTATTCTCATTCTTTAATTTCATATTTTACAATTAATTCACTTTTTTCATACTTACATTCGTGTTTATCGCACACTTCAATTCCAAATTACAGAATGTGCCTCTACTTGGGCCAAAGTACAAAATTCTACTGACTTACAGACGATAGAAAATGTGCAGCTGCACGCGGCGATCATTTGCATATGAGTGCGAGCGAGACAGATACTTGATTTTAAACGGTAAACTTCCAGTAGGCAATGAGGAATTGGCGATAAGTGCTCAATAGAAAATTTGACGTTTAGTGCCTGATAGAAATTTTAGTTCGCTCGACAACATTCCCCAGCCCGTAATTCGCGCTGTGTATTACCAACTTTCAAATCTAATTTGGCTAGCTTTATGGCGGGGCGAGTCAGGATTCCTTCTATAGTGCGCACCACAGTGCTTAGGACCTGACCATCTCCGGATCGGTGGACATCTATAACCACTCCCTTGGGCTAACTGTTTCGTTTGCTATTCTCGTCTACCACGACTACAATGACGTCCACAGCAATCGGATCGGGCGCCGGCTGGAACCACTTGGTGCGACGTGTAAGCGTGGGTAGATACTCTCTCAGCCATCTTTTCCAGAATTGGTCCGCTAATTGGCTGGAAACGCGGAAGCCTTTTGCAAGCATGACACCACTTTGAACTTCGGAGCCAGGCTTCCGCAATCCGCTGGAGTGGCCCACCAGAAAGTGATTCGGTGTAAAGGCCTCTGCGTCCGCTGATTTCAATGGTAATATGTAACCGGGCGCGAGCTTAGAATGCACTCAACATCGGCTAAGGCTGCACGCAGTATCTCTTCTCGTAGTCCATCAGACGGCAAAATTTCAGATAGGATGGACTTCGTCGAGCGTACCAATCCTTCCCAGGCACCGCCCATGTGTGGTGATCCTGGCAGGATTGTTACACTTCTCGAGACGATAATCGTTCCACCTCGGCCTTCAGTATCCTGGGGCTGCCTCCACATTCCTAGAACTTTCTCTTGAGCGTCAGGCGAGTTAATGGGCTTGTCTAAAATCTTGGAGTCATTCTCCAGGGCACAGACTACTTTCTGTTAGACGTCCAGTGTCGCATATCAAATCCACCATTTGCATGAATCGACTTTACCGACATTGCCAGCTCTATCATGTCGCTCTCCGTGTCAACAGACTGCAGCCAGTCGTCAACAAATGTGTTGCGGAAGATCGCCCTCACTGCATCGGGGTAGTCAGATTCGTACCTTTCAGCGTTACGACTCAAGGCGTAGCTATCCAGGGCCGGTAAACACGATGCTCCAAATGTCATGACCTGTATGACATATGTTTCAGGCGATCGTAACGAGTTCCCATCACGCCCGAGAAATTTCTGAGCTGTTTGATCCTCTGGACGTACCTTGACCTGGTGAAACATCTCACGTATGTCTCCTGAAACAGAGATCGGACGTTCTCTGAAGCGTATGAGAATGCCCATCAATGACGCTAGTGTGTCGGGACCCTTCAACAAGCAATTGTTTAATGATACGCCTTGGCTTTTAGCAACGCGTCTTCTTCTTGTTTGGATTGGTAACTGTAAAGATAGGAAGAAACCATGTTATTTCATTAGACACCAGCTCACTATCCTTCAGTCGTTTGATGCAAGGTGTACTTATTTAAGGTGACGTCTTCGATACAGTTGCCTTCTTTTGAGGTAACTATTTTGACAGTTTAAGCATATTTTCGTTCCAGCACCTCTCTCTCTGAGAGCCGAGAGAGCACTTTTGACAATTTAACTACCTCAGCTGTCAACGAAGACGTCACCTTATATAAGTACACCTTGGTCTGATGTATCCCATTTGCTTATGACTGTTCATTGTAGCCAGCATAAGCTCCTTCAACTGGGGATCCTTTGACATCTTTGCTTCAAGACTTTAAAGTCGCTTAAGGGCCTATTTGGTACGAGTCAGGTAGAACGACTCGATCGAATTTCCATAACAGCCCAGCTTGCCTTCGCTTTTCATTTTCAAGAAAGCTTGTCGTAGCCTCCATAATACGCGTCGCACTCTCATCATCTTTGGACCTCAATGAATTTGACGTGGCAGTGATCCCTAACGATTCCAGGGAGAAGTAGTTTTTTAGGGTTATAGTAGCATCTTCGTTCACCTCACGACCATATACAGCCCAACCAAGTCTGCAACGTGTTGCAACGATATCGTCGCCATCGGTTTCATGCATCTCCAGTGGTATAGTAATTTTAATATTATAGACTCTGCTCTGGCAGATCCAAGTCGGTCACTGTTCTCACATTTTTCAAAGAGTATTGCCGTGAATCCAGTTACACAGCCTATAGATTCACCTCTAGCTTCTTCGAATCATGTTCGATTTTGGAAACATCTCCTGTCCACTTCAGGCATAGTTGGATTGCCGGTCCTTCCAGTTCGTGCTCGTCTGCCAGTGTTTTTTTTTTCATTAACACGCAGCTCCGTCATCTGCCAACGCATACGTATGTACGCATTTCGATTCACCGTACAGTGTTATCGGTTGTTACGTCGGGGGGCAGGGCAGATAAATCCAGTAGAATGTAGAATACAAAATAGCGGGATTCTTCAACTTTTTCACTTCACTTCTTTATTCATATATGTTATTCGTATGTATGTAAGTAAATTTCATGACAAGACATTTTTTTCTAAGAACGATAAAACTATGATATTTCGATAACGTCTCTCGAACTCGATTGTAATATAACTAGTAGGATGGAGCATGGGAATAAAACAAAACATTTACGAAGCTTAATTAGCGGCGTAAACATTCTCCCCCCCCCTCTGCACGGAATGGCAAGAAGATTGAGAGAGGGGGAGCGCAGTCAAAGGCTGCATGGTCCGGACAGGATCCAGCGGAAGATGGTGCTCTGGGCAATTGGCAGACCACCTTGGCTGGGCATGAAGCCTTCGCGAATGATGCTGGGATAGACGTCGGATCCCAGTACCAAGGAGATCGTGCATGGCTTGTGAAATTGGTCATCTGCGAGCGCTAAGTTCTGGAAGCGCTCCCGCACTCCATCCCCCAATGCCCGCAGTGGCGTCCGCAATCGGAAGTCCGGCTCCATCTTGAGGACAGCCTCAAAGCTGGGCTCCGTGCTCGTGATGGGGCTGATGATCGCCGAGCATACCCGGTCCTCGCCTACGCTAATATACCGCAGTTTGAAGGTCGTCGCCAGCGAAGCGTTGATAGTGCTGACGGTTGCGCACGGATCAATCAGAGCCTTGATGTCAAAGGTTTTTTCCCCGTTGTACAGCCGCACCACAGCAGTGGGCAGCACATGCACGCTCTTTAATTGGAGCAGCGATGTCAGCGTAGGCGGATCCCGAGAACGGGAGGGAGACCGGGAGTTGGCGCGAGACTGGGAATTGGAGGGAGACTGGGCCTGGGGAGTGGCGGCATGGGGTTGCTTCTCTGCCGTAAGACGCAGAAAGCGCCCTCATTTCCGTAGTGGATGTATCCCACGACACACTACACCGAAAGGACGAGTTTGCTCGAGAACGTCTTTGCTCCAGGGCTTGCGCTTGAGTCCTGCGGGGTGCCATCTTGAATAAAAATATAGTTATGTCTGGAAGAAGAAAGACGTTATGAAATGTATGGTTCTTTCGAGAAAAAAAACAATTGGACGACACATGGAACTGGAGCTTGGAGGAGATCGTTTGGAGTTATTGCTGCTTAGGAGTGCTCTGGTCGGCGGGAAGGAATAAGAGTTTCACTACTGGCCGTTTGACAATTCCGTGGACAGTCTGGACATCGACCACACGGACCTTGTCATCATCTCCAGGATAGGCAGTAAGAACACGTCCGAGACGCCATTCGTTAGAAGGGAGATTTTCTTCTTTGACGATGACCAAGTCGCCCACTTGAAGGTCTCGATGTGGAAACTGCCATTTGTTGCGTTTATGCAGCTCCTTCAAGTACTCTTCCTTCCAGCGATTACAGAATTGCTGATTGATGGCTTTCTATCGCTGCCATCGATTTATTATGGACATAGCGGGCTCATGGATCTCGGGTTCCGCAATGGATAGGGGAGGGGCACCGATTAGGAAATGCCCAGGAGTGAGAGCTAAAAGATCCGTGGGATCTTCTGACATCGGAGAGATGGCGAATTCTTCGAATGTATATTTGGAAACGGAGGTTGCTTTGTGAAATAGAATCTTAAAGCTTTTCACTCCTGCTTCCCAGAGGCCGCCCATGTGAGGAGCGCCTGGTGGATTAAAGTGCCAGGACAACTGGTGGTGGCTGAATTTGGAGATAACGAGAGATTTCGTCGATTCGAGAAAATCGCGTGTGAGAAGCTTGGATGCCCCTACAAAGTTTTTACCATTGTCGGAATGCAGACGTAGAGGACAGCCGCGCCGCGCAATGAACCTTGCAAACGCAGCCAGAAACTTTTCGGACGTCAAATCGGAAGTGGGTTCTAAGTGGATTGCTCTGGTGCTAAAACACACGAAGACACAAACGTAACCTTTTGTGATTAGGCAAGCCCGTCCGGTGTAATTTTTGATGTCGGAAGGGCCAGCAAAGTCAACACCCGTGTAGTAAAAAGGTCTCGAGAACGTTGACCTTTCAGTTGGCAGATCACCCATCATCTGCGCTTGGAGCTTCTTGCGATATATGATGCACACCTTACAGGAACGGACTATGGACTTAAGGAGAGTCCTTAATTTGGGAATCCATTATCTGCTTCGGATGAGTATCATCATTAATTGACTCCCTCCATGAAGCGAGATTGCATGGACAAAATGAATCAGAAGTCGGGTAAAAAAGCAATTATACGGGAGTAGAATAGGATGGCGTCCGTCGTAGCTTAGGGATCCTGAGGCTTTCAGTCGCCCGCAAGATCGGAGGATGCCATTCGGATCTAGATAGGGATTCAAGTTACGAATGTTGCTCGAACTAGCCACTGGCTTCTTATTCTGCAAACAGACATATTCATTTGGATACTCTTGGCGCTGAGTGCAACGAAGAAATAGATCATGGGCTTCGAAGAGTTCATGATTGGAGAGGTCGTTCGGAAAAACAAGAATCAATTTTCGGGAGCGCTTAATAAAACGCAAAACGTAAGCTGTGACCCTTAACGCTTTGTTGAATTTGGAAAATCTTTCAAACATGTTGTCTGATGGCAGCTGAGCAACATTGCACTTGACTGGGCGTTGTTCAGGAATTGCCTCTGGGATTTCGGCGTTGGAAACGGGCCACTAATCCGGGGGACACAACAACCATTCCGGTCCGTGCCACCACAAAGAGCTGCTAATAAGTTCTGTAGGAGTCACACCTCTACTAGCCAAATCAGCTGGGTTCTGTTCGGATCGATTATGCGACCAGTTATTAGATGAACCGGTGGATTGGGTGATCTTCGCCACGCGATTTGCGACAAAGGTCGTCCACTTGCATGGAGCTTTGCTCAACCACGCGAGCACAATAGTGGAGTCGGTCCATCAAACAGCTGAGGAATTCGGACGGACGCGAGATCAGCGAGGAGTTTCGCGCCACATAATTCTAATCGCGGCAAGGAAACCGTGTTCACTGGAGCAACTCTAGTTTTGGATGTCAAAAGATGACAGGAGACATGACCGTCCCTTTAAACGCGGACATAAAGAGCCGCCCCATAAGCTCGCTGTGAAGCATCACAAAACCCATGGAATTGAATTTTTGCCTTCGGACTGAACTGGACCCATCGCGGAATGCGAACTTCTCCGAGACGAGGATAATTCTTGAGAAATTCGAGCCAGCGGCGGACGAGTTGGTCTGGTAAAAGATCGTTCCAAGCGAGCTCGTGAAGCCAAATTTCTTGCATGAGGATTTTCGCTTGGACGATTACAGGTGCCAACCAACCTGCTGGATCAAATAATCGGGCGAGTATTTGGGGGCTAAATCAGAGGAAGCGAAAAAGAATTCATCGGTAGTTGCCTGCCATCGGATGCCAAGAGTTTTTGCAACGCTGGCTTCCTCAATTTCTAAAAAATAAGCTCGCAACAAGTGCTCCGTCGGAATCTGGTCTAACATGCCTTTCTTATTAGCTGTCCATTTTCTCAAGGGGAAACCAGCGGATTCCAGAGCCGTGCGAAGCTCTCGGATTGCTAAAACGGCTTGATCTTTTGTATGCGCCCCGGCAAGTACATCGTCTACCTACATGTGTTGCGAAATAATGTCACTTGCAAGCGGATACTGGGTCTTCACATCGATGGACAACTGCTTAAGAACACGGAGTGCCAGAAATGGCGCACAATTGACGCCAAACGTGACGGTGTTTAACTCATAATCGCAAATATTGCCTTCAGAATTACGGAATAGGATACGTTGGAAAGGAGTGTGCTTCGGATTGACATTGATTTGTCTATACATCTTCGTAATATCGGCATTGAAAACAAACTGGAAGAAGCGCCACTTTAATAATTGAAGGGTCAAATCGGATTGAAGAATAGGACCGGGATACAAGACATCGTTTAGACTCAGGCCATTTGTGGATTTGCTCGAAGCATTAAAGACAACACGAACTTTCGTAGTAGTGCTTTCTGGCTTTATAACGGCATGATGTGGAAGATAGAAACTCAGTGCGCCTTGCGAGGTTGGAGGAACCTGTTTTATATGGCCAAGATCGGCATTTTCTTTGACTACCGCGTCGTACTCTTCTTTCAGAAGTGGAGTTTTTAGCAATCGGTGCTCATTCTTAATGAATTGAGCCAAAGCAATGGATCTGGAATGTCCCAATTTAATATGTTTTGGATCCCTGAATGGCAAAGTCACAGTGTATCTGCCGTTATTCTCTCTTATTGTTGTCCTCTGAAAGTTCTGCTCACAAAGGGTCTCGGATTCCTCGGGCACATTCTCCGGCAGATCCTCCACCTCCCAAAACTTTGTGAGCAGCTCGTCAAGCGCTGGATCTGGGCAGACCGCCACTTGCGTGGAGAAGGATGAGAGAGCGATGTGGGAATTAGCTGGGATTGAACCTGTCAGAATCCAGCCGAAGTCTGTTTCTTGGCCGATGAGGGTGCCACAAATTTTTGGCTGAAATCCGCTTAGAAGAATAGATGGTAGAACATCTGCTCCTATGAGCACATCAATTTGCGCGCTTTTGGAGAATGTTGGGTCAGCAAGTCTAATGTCCGGCAGATCTGCTAAAACGCTGTTTGGAATGGAACAAGATGGCAAATTGCCTGCGAGCTTTGATAGGACATAGGCGGATACTTCAATTTGCAATCGGGGTTTGTCTGACGGAACGATACGGAAATGACAAAGTTTACGTATCTGGGCTGCAACAGCTTCGTTGAGTCCAGAAACATGAGCATTTACCGTTTGGTATGGCATCTTCATTAATTTGACCAAACGTTCTGAAATGAACGTAGCCTCCGATCCGGAATCGATCAGAGCACGAGCTGGATAATTGACACCCAAATGTGAAATCTGTATTAACGCAGTGCCCAAAAGCACACCTTGTGTATTTGTGGCAAAGAAATTTTGTACATTTTCCGGTGTCTGGGATGAGGAAGAAGTGGACTGTATATTCGGTTGAAAATTGGAAGTGGAAGCCGCTGCTATGGAATCGTTTTTGTGCAGTAACGTATGATGACGTCCTTTGCACGTGTAACAATTATGTGTACTCGGGCAATCTCGGAGTTGATGTCCTCTAGCGAAACAATTGAGGCAGAGTTTCTTCTGCCTAATATAATCAGACCGTTCGTTGACCGTCATTTGGAGGAAACGAGGACACACTCTAGCGGGATGATTCTCTTTGGAGCAGAGATTACACTGTTGGACTTTGGCAGATACGTTGGTCTGAAAGGAATTAACTCTTCTAGAACCAACTGGATTACGCTCTTGCGTCGCCCTTGATTGCTTAAGTGGAGATGGATTGTCTTCTTCTTGTTCTTCTAATGCCCTGTAGCGTTCGCAAATGAGCCGGTTCATTTCTTTCCATAAAGGAATTTCGGACTTGATTTCTAGGGACTGCTCCCATAAAGAGCGTGTGAAAGGAGGCAATTTCGATGCACAAAAGAAAACAATAAGACAATTCCAATTGTCAGTGGAGACATTAGCTTGATCAAGAGCTTCAAGGCCGCCTTCGATGGCTGATTGAAGCTCTTTCAAACCCGCAGCGGACTCAGTTTTGACAGCCTCTACTTTGGAAAGGAGTTTGAGTTGGCTATTAACGATTTTCCGTTTGTTCTCATAACGCGCTGTAAGCGCTTTCCATGCGGATTCAAACCCAGCGTTAGTGAGTGGAGATTTGGTTACAAGCTTCTTGGCTTCACCCCCAGTTTTTACGTTCAGATGGAACAGTTTTTCGACTTGAGTAAGCCGCGGATTGTTGGCATAAATGGCCGAGAACAAATCCCTAAACGTGGGCCATTGGAGATAGTCCCTGTGACAGCCATTTTGTTCTGAAGAATAATGCGGGTCTAGTTGGGCTTTGCTACTTGAGGCGGATGCTTGGTCAATCAACCGGTTTAGTTTGGCTAGACTTCGCTCATACATTGTATAGCAACTATCAAATTTAGCCTCGAAAACCTTGGCATCGGAGCCTGTGGCTGATTGACTAAGTACTTTTGCACATCGTCCGTATTCATCATCGATTGAGTTTCGACTCAAATTGGCTAAGTTGATCTGTAAGCAACGTGAAATCGACCAACGCCATTTTGCTGATGGACTGTTGTTGGATTTTAGAACGAGTACCAATCGGGCTCTTGATGGGAACCTTAAGTGGCGGAAGTGGAGAACTGGAAAAGCTACGTCTACCGGTGCGAGCAATGGGGGCTTTTAATTGCTTCTGAGGTTCACGATCAGAACCACCTGGCATGCTACGCTGCCAGTTGCTCAGTCTTGGAAATTGTAACGAAAGTTAGTGAATCGAACAACTAGAACTTTACCACGAAAAAATTAAATTGTATTGCGTATTAATACGGCAAATGGTAAAATGGAAAATTTAAAGTCGGTAAATGGATCACAACGTATTTTGGACTTGGTATGCAATATATTTTTCAAACCGACTTTACAAGCTGATGGAAACGGCTTGTTTGATAATTTGTGCGATGTATATGATACGTATTTAATAGTTTATGTATGGAAAATAAATAATAAGGATAAATAGTGCAATAAATACTAAAATATATACATATGGAATAAATAGTGCACTAAATACTAAAATATATACATATGGAAACGGTTGTTAGTGGAATAAAACAAGATTTTGAATTTTTTTATTAAATATGCAGTCGAGTGATCGCAGAAATGTATTCGACTCGTGACTGCCACAGCACTGTTCATTTATTGTTTTATGGGAATTTTATTTTTATTTATTTTATAGCCGTTATTCGAAAATCTCTTTGAAAAAAAAAATCTCTTTGTGTATGGAACGGATAGTATTGTTTGATTGGTAAATGTGTTATAATTGTTGCTGAACCAGTGTGTGTTCACCTGAGTATTAATAGGAAAAAATTAAAATCGAAATGTATATATTTTATGTGGGGGTTGTATAATAATGCAAGTTCTTAATTCGGACCAAACGCTAATACAACTGTTCGGATGTATGCACAGTGGATAAATAGTGCAATAAGTACTAAAATATATACATATTGAAAAGGTTGTTAGTGGAATAAAACAATATTGAATTTTTTTTATTAAATATGCAGTCGAGTGATCGCAGAAATGTATTCGACTCGTGACTGCCACAGCACTGTTCATTTATTGTTTTATGGGAATTTTATTTTTATTTAATTTGATATTGAATTCATATACAAGTTATAGGTTACTGTGGTCGATAACATTGTTGATTTGTGTGTTTAATTGTCACTAAAACTTCTTTTTGTTTGTTTAATTTGTTTTGTTTACTGCAATTTATGCACAGTGTTCATGTTGTGTTTTGTGAATGTGCAGCATTAATGCAGTGAATGCAGCGACGGTGACGTAGGTAGTTACATACATACAAATGTTAACTTGGAGCGGCGCTGCAAGTTGTATATGTATGTATGTATGTATCTACCGGTCGGCACTTTATACGGAGCAAATGCAATTGGAATATGTTTAATGCGTTAATTATTTATAAAAATTTGCACTGTGATTTGTGTTGTATTAGCGATGTCGGATTTAAGTACATACAGTTGTCGGTATGTAAATACGGAAATAACTATACCGGCACTTATATGTATGTACATACACACATACAGAACAGTTCAAAAAAATGTGTTATTATTTGTAAAAATATCTGTGAACAATTGTCTGAAATACATGCAAATTAAAAGAAAGCAAATGTCTTCTTAATTTATGTTAAGTGGGATGAAAGTGAGACAGTGGCAATCGGAGTGCACTGCTACTCATATATGCACAGAGATGTGTAAATTTGTGCGAAATAGTTCAAATGACTATCTCCGGAGCACCTTCTATTGGCTTTGGAACAATAGAAGTGCAGATCATTCGACTGATCTGGTCGTGCACAATGAAAGGAGCTGCAAGCAACGGCAGTGGATTGTATGTATGTAGGATATGTGCGCAGGTGCGCCGATGACTTGATGTGAAACTTCGTAGTGATCAATTAATATTCTGGATCTATTCTAATTGACATGAAGATTCAACGAGGAGAGAAAGTTCAATTCTCTTTTTTTTTTTAATTGTGGAAAAAATGGAGTATGGGTGTGTAAAGGTTAGGAGACATAAGGATATATGTCAAGCGAAAATTACGGAACTTATCTGTTTCTACCAAATCGTAGGGGTTTCCAATTATAATTATAATAATTATCCGGCTCGAAGGACCAAGTGTTACGTCGGGGGGCATGGCAGATAAATCCAGTAGAATGTAGAATAAAAAATAGGCGGGATTCTTTAACTTTTTTACTTCACTTCTTTATTCATATATGTTATTCGTATGTATGTAAGTAAATTTCATGACAAGACATTTTTTTCTAAGAACGATAATACTATGATATTTCGATAACGTCTCTCGAACTCGATTGTAATATAACTAGTAGGATGGAGCATGGGAATGGAACAAAACATTTACGAAGCTTATTTAGCGGCGTAAACATCGGTATATATCAAATGAGCGCTCGGCTGGCAGTTTTACCATGAAACAGGAGAGCGGACTCCTCCTTCTTTCTTTGCATGAAGACCCACTGCAGCCACTGTTGCGCAATAATTCTGCACTGCCAGCGCTAGTCGTATAACACTATCCAGATTCTCTGCCTTTATTGCTGGCTCATCTCTCAACTTGCGTTGCAGAGCCGAGTGCACTATTTCAGAGCGGCCATACAACATCCTTAACGTGCCGATAGCATACGGTACCGTGCCTGGAACCATCAATTTTCTATGAACTGCTTCCAGGGTCTCTGCATTGTTCAATCCGTATCTTTCTGTCGACTGCTCATAGTTGCTGATGAAAATCAACCATTCATCTGGTTTGCCGGTGAAAATTGGCAGATCGCGACTAATAACATGACGCGCACTGATCTGCGTTGACGTCAGAATTTTACTCCTGATCGGGATGCTGCCAGAATGCTCAATATTGTGCTGTTGCGTGCTGTGGGCCGATCTTATTAATCACGGTTGTTGGGATCCATTGGCAACGCCCACGCACGCAGCGTTAAGAGGCACAGAAGCTTGATTAAAAACTGCCGTGTTCGCTTGATATGGCAACGTCGGTGACGCGCTCCATGCCAAGTATTCCTGTTGAGGCTTATAGTCAATTCACACTGAGCAACATCTACCATCTACCATCAATTTTCGTGATGGTGTCATAGTTTAACCCGTGCCGAAATTTTGCCATTTGTTTCAACATCTATTATTGATGATCCTATCCCATACGTTCCCAATCAGATTTAGGACGTTATTTTCCAAATGCAACTCTGGAAATTTGTCATTCGCTACGAAAATGTCAACAATGTCAACAAAAATGATTGACAAATATCAAAATGTCAACGGAACTAGGTTCACGACGTCAGAACCAGTTATGAACTTTCGCATTTTTGAATGTTTTTGGGCATAAAATCAATAAAGTAATGATGCAGAATTGAAGAAAATTGTTTTATCTATAGTTTTAAGCAACATTTTGTCAATTTCAGCATTTGGATTGGGTGACCCAAGTGAAAAAAATGAAATCTTCACCATTTTTTAATTATCTAAGCTTAGGGGCGACGGCCCCGAAAACCGCTAATGCACGATTGAAGGTCACAATTTCACCTTTCTAATGAGACCACTTTTAAAAAAAGTTTTCAGAACGTTTTTGAGATATTTTGCAATGAACGCAGCTACCTCAGAAAAATCCCCATACAAAATGACCGCCAAAACAGATGCATGGTTCTCAACCCTTAATATCTTTTCTCAGGACGCACGGCCCAACAAGCGGCATATGCCAATTTGAAGCTACAAGCTTGTAGAAGCTTTTACAATTAAATTTAAAAAAAGTTTTCAGACAGTTTTTGAGAAATTTAATTAAATGTACATTAACCTCAAAAGGATCATTAGCCAGTCCAATCGAGACAGTAGCTCCAACGTGAACTGAACTGCTACGCAACAGAAAGCTGGCTGATATGAATCGGTTCACATGCGAATGTCTACAGCAGAAAGCTAACTGCTAAATGATGTCGTTTAAGTCATGGCCCCAGTTACACGGTATTGGGGAATATAGTCCTTATTTTTACTAACATTTTGCTGCAACAATCATCAATTTCTTTCAAACAGTTTTTGAAAAAATCGCATTTTAGTATTTTTGCCATTTTGGCGAAATACAAATGCATAAAACAACGTGGCAGCTCATGTACATTCAAATATAAGATATGGCATCGCTTATAAAATCGTTGCTAACTTTAATAAGCGCGCGGCCCAAGTTGCACGGTATTACAGAATATAGTCCTTATTTTTACTAACATTTTGCTGCAACAATCATCAATTTCTTTCAGACAGTTTTTGAGAAAATCGCATTTTAGTATTTTTGCCATTTTGGCGAAATACAAATGCATAAAACAACGTGGAAGCTCATGTACATTCCAATATAAGATATGGCATTGCTTATAAAATCGTTGCTAACTTTAATTAGCGCGCGGACCAAGTTGCACGGTATTACAGAATATAGTCCATATTTTCACTAACATTTTGCTGCAACAATCATCAATTTCTTTCAGACAGGCCCAATTTGCACGGTATTACAGAATATAGCCCTTATTTTTACAAACATTTTTCTGCAACTTTCATCAATTTCTTTCAGACAGTTTTTGAGAAAATCGCATTTTAGTATAGTCCTTATTTTTACTAACATTTTGCTGCAACAATCATTAATTTCTTTCAGTCTTCTTCAATATTACCTAACCATTCGTGTGGGTGTGTAAGCTCGTATTCTTGATTAGCTTCAAGTGTTGGTTCTGGGTCTGGGCTTATGAATTCAAATTCTGTGTTATTTAAAGTTACTGATCCCTTTATAAAATCGATGCTTGCGTGCAATTGTTGTAATAAGTCTCTGCCTATCAGTACGTGGTGGTTATCAGAAAAGTGGTGAACATACATTTTCGCTGTTGTGTTCAGTATATTTGGTAATTTAACATATTTCAGGTATGGTAAATTAATTGTTGCTGCCAATGTAGTGACTTTTAATGGATGAGTTAATATAATGGCCACTATATGTTTCCAAATATTTGGCGTGCAAAAACTAATATTTGACCCTGTATCGATTAAACATTTGCAAAGCTGCCTTTCAATAAACAATTCTATGGTTGCTGTTGTAAATCTTGCTGGTATTGGTTGTATTCTTCCGGAGTTATATAGCTCTGCTCCTGGACTACGTATTCCTGATCCTGCTGATATTCCTCCTGACCTATTTGGTTGAACATTTGAGGATATTCTTGATCCTCTTGGTATTCCTCCTGACTCATTTGGTTCTGTAACTGTTCCTGCTGATTGTCCGAGGCTTGTAGCCGAAAATTTTCAACAACTTCCATTGGCTCTACGCGTCTTTGTTGTGTACTTTCTCTTTGTCTTTTAAATGGAAATCTAAATTCTGGCTGTTGCTGAGTTTGATTGTTTTGTGCCGGGTTAAACTGTGGTCTGGGTTGATATTGGCTTGCTCGAGGTAAAGTTTTTTGAATTTGATTCAATGGCTGATTTTGGACAAAATTTGGTCGTGGTATATAATTTGGATTGAAGCTGTATCTTGGTGTATACAGCGGTACTGCGTTTTGTGGAATTGGTTGAAAAGTATAATTTGGTCTAAAATTGGACTGGTTGTATTTGATCTTATTAAATTGATCATTCTTGGAATATTCATTATTTTGTGGACAATTGTTTAATAATCCCTTTTCCATAGCTATTTGTCTTAATTTCATAGGTGTACTTATGTCAAATCTACTTAGTCTAAACCAAATTCTTTCTGGTAATTCTTCATAAATGCAATCACTTAAAAAGTCATCAAGGGATGACGAATACATTAATTTCTCACTTGGAGTTCCGCTTTAATTTAGTCGATTATAAACCCGATTTGATGTAAATTCAAGATCGTTTATGAACTTACTGAGATCTCCTTTAAATTTAATCGTCCTGATGCTCGCTATTAACTGATGTAATGGTGCCCGGTCTTCAAAATGTTGTAGTAGGGCTGCCCTTAAGGTGGACCACGTTTCGTAGTTCGCCTTCATCAATACCCGCATAGCGTCTCCGATGAGAAGCCCCTTCACTGCATTCAGCTGGAGTGTCATCTAGATTGGTCTACCGGTGGAAAACAGCGAAAGCGCTGAATCGATGCTCTTCACAAACAAGCACAGGTGCGTTGGGTTGCCATCGAATTTCCGTAGGCTGTTAATATATTTTAAGCACATTCCTATTTGCTCAACGCTAAGCTCGGCGTTAGCACTGCTGGCTGCATCTGGATCTGGTGCCATTTTTTTAATTTATTAACTTTTTTTTTTTTAGTTTATTATTTTTCACCAAAAAGCTTCGTTCGAGCTTTGATTGATTAAATATTTCACTAACCGAATGTTACAATTAACGCGGTATTGGAAATGTAGTTCTTTAGCGGATAGAAACTTTATCGTATACGTCAATAAATAATTTCTATCCTACCGGCTGCGCCACTTACTTGGAAATTAATATTAGAACAAAAAACACAAACACATTTGAGTGCAGATAAGTTTTTTTTCAGCGTGTTCTTTGTGAGCTTAAGAATAAATTAAGACTAACTCGATCTTCGATCGAAATGAATAAAGAAACCTCAAAAGTTATGTTTACAATTCATTTTCAGCTGCGGCCTACGTGACCATTGTCGCGAGGCGCATATGTTGGAGAAATTATGCTGTCGATGCAAATTATTTATTTATAAGTTGAATCGGCGGCTGCGGGTCTTATCAAGATATTTTATGTTTACATTTGGCTTATATGATCTGCCTGTGAACCGATCTGTTTCTTAATTGTTATGTTTTGAATTTTAGCTTCCTGAGAAGTGTTTATGTTATGAATTGTATCTGGCTGTGGTTCTGTCGGTTGAGTTATGTTTGTATTGGTACGTGCATCTAGCTCTATAACTACGTTACTATATACATAGTGGTCAAGCATGGGAACCATGCTGACTCGGCTATTAAGGCAGTCGCCGTTATCAAGGGCGATCATATTTCGTCTGCACTTGAAATGTGCTGAGGGCATGAGGAATTATGACGTTAGGCTACGCTGCGACAAAGTCGTCGCTAAGTGTATTTTGTATATTTGTATATATGTATTTGTATATATGTAATATTCTTTAATATACATATGTGTACATGCTACATCTCCCCCTTTTTTAAAAAATAACGTAATTAAATGTAGTTATTTTAATTCTTATTATTATTATTAGTTTTTTTTTTTTTTTTTTTTTTTGTTTTAGTATTATTTTTATATCTAATAGATGTAAAAAGAATTGTGTCTCTTTTTTTTTAAACATTTGTGTTTCTGACAAAAAAATTTATTTTTTAGCTTGAAACGTTTCATTGAATATATATTTTTAACCTATCCTTATGTACTTTCTGTTTCTTATCTTTACTATCTTTAATAAAAATATTGTTATTATCTTCTATTTTCTCTACTATATATGGTCCTAAATATACTGGGTCTAATTTGTGACCTACTTCATTTCTTTGTAATAGGCAATTCACACTGAGCAACATCTACCATCTACCATCAGTTTTCGTGATAACCGTGCCGAAATTTTGACATTTGTTTCAACATCTATTATTGATGTTGCTATCCCATACGTTCCCAATCAGTTTTAGGACTTTATTTTCCGAATGCAACGCTGGAAATTTGTCATTCGCTACGAAAATGTAAACAATGTCAACTAAAATGAATGGCAAATACAACAAGAACAAGAATCAAAAACAATGAAAAATAACCGAATCAGGTAAGTAAAAACTAATTTAAAATTGTATAGCTAATATTAAATGAATTTTAGTCAATGGCGCCCAATAAAGGAACTGCCTGCGAGGTCACACGGTCAGCAGAGTTGGAGAATCAACTGATTAACGAGGGGAACGCGCAGGACCCTCATGCTCAACGTCGCGGGATTGCCTAGTGGAATGGAAGACTTGCTATCACCAGGTGAACCGACGAGTACAGAGGTACCTCCAGTTAACTCCACCAAATAGAGTTGATATGTGGTAGTGCGGGAGCGAGTGCAAGTAGTGAAACAGAAGACTGAATTATGCGAAGAGCAACACAAATCGCAGAAGAAACTTTTTTAAAATAGATTATTATAATAATTAATAATTAGTTGTAATGCATGCTAATAATAAATGAATAAATAAAAACTGAATTTTTATTGTTTACTTTTATGTCTATTTTTTAGAAATTGGCACCAAATCGGCAAGTCGTCTTCTTGGCTGTCTGTTTTCTGCTCCATTTCGTCTGTTGTATTTCATGCAACCAATGAAAACAACAAAATCCAATTTCTTCTCAAATTTAGTTTTTCTATAATATGTAAGACAATTTCACAATCACAATACATTAAAGGTAAATTGATGGTAGATGTCAGATATTGGCAGTGTGAATTGCTGTTTCACATCTACCATCATTCCCATGCGTTCCCGTAGATGTGCTCAATGTGAAGAGGCTATAAAACTTTATCTCCTATTTTTAATTCGAAATTAATTACTTTCCTATCATAATATTCCTTATTCTTAGCTTTATGTTGTTCTAACATTATTCTGGCTCTTTTATAGGCTACTTCTAATCTATATTTACTTTCCTTAGCATAATCGTCTATATTGTATAATGGATTAATTTTATCTATTGTATTAAAATATTTTGGCAAATTGCTTTGTTTGCCGAAAACTAGCTCATATGGACAATAGTCAGTATTGAAACAGTATACGAAATATTGAATCCATACGTCCCAATCAGTTTTGTCAACCGATATATATGAACGTACGTATTCGTTAAAAGTTCTGTGACTTCTTTCGACTGTTCCAACAGTTTGGTGGTGGTGGTGTGCTGTAGACGTTATAATGTCTATTTTGAGGTATTTGCACAAATCGCTAATTATGGAATTTCTATATTCAGTTCCCATGTCCGAAATGAACGTCTTCATTGGACCTAAATTCAGTATAAAAGATTCGAATATTGCTTTTGCAACTGTATTAGCATTTTTGTTTGGAATTGGAATCGCAACTAGGTATTTGGTCAAGTCACAAATTAATGTGACTGCGTATGCATTATCATTATCAGACTTGGGTAGCGGACCAATAGTGTCTACTATAACCCTGTCGAAAGCGTGAACCGGTGTATCTGTAAGTGTTAAAGGAGTTTTTTTGTCCCTTTTGATTTTTGACATTTTGGACATTTTCGTATGTACTCAGTAATATCTCGTGTCATACCTTTCCAATAATAATGTCTTTTGACCTTGGCCAAGATTTTTGAAATGCCTGTGTGACCTCCTTGTACTGGATCAACATGGAATGTAGACAATAGAGCTTCTTTTTCTTTAAAATTTTCTATTTGGGTCACCGGGCTGAGTAGCGCTACTCTCAATGAATTCAATATTTTATTGCCCATATTTTTAAAATTATCAATTGAAACATGTTCAAAGACATTTTCCCACGGTGCCACTTTGAGTTGCCTGATCTTGTTTATACCGGCTTGCGTTTCAAGCCTTTGAAAGAATTGACCTAAGTCAAGAATTCCATTGGTATATAAATCGCTAACATCATATCTTGCAATTATTTTCTTTCCATGTTTAAAGAAACATAGCATATTTTTTAATTGCAAGGTCACTACTTTTCGTACCTCGTCATTTTGGATGACTTCGTATACGTTGGGCTTTGAAGCTAATTCTATAGATTACCTTGGCAATTCTATTTGATCTTTTCCTGCGCAGGAATTTTGTCTACTTTTTAATCTTGTTGTGACTTTTTTTATTGTACCAGTTATTTCTTTTAGCTGTTTAATGGTTATTCTTGATAACGCATCGGCTACGAATTTGTCTTAACCCTTCAGATATTCTACAGTAAAATTATATTCCTCTATGTCAACTCTCATACGCGTTAGCTTTGAGCTTGGGTTTTTCATGAAAAACAAGTAGGTCAATGGTCTGTGATCTGTTTTGACAATAAAGTGTCTACCATAAACATATGGTCTGAAATAAGTTATTGCCCAATGAATTGCTGCCAATTCTTGTTCTGTTGTGCTTTTATTACTTTCTCCTTTAGTAAACGATCTTGATGCATAAGCGACTGGAAGTTGGAGTCCATTTTTGTTTTGAGTTAAAACTGCTCCATATGCTTGCTTACTGGCATCCGTAATTATGCAAAATTCTTTGCTGAAATCTGGATATTGTAATAGATTCGGATGTATCAGTGCCGATTTGAGATGTTCAACGGCATGCTGGCAGTCAGCTGTCGATTCGAATTTAACATCCTTTTTACATAATCTTGTTATGTGACGAGAATATTCGGCAAAGCTTTGGATGAAACGTCTATAGTAATTGCAAAATGCAATGAATCGTCTAGCGCTGTCTGGCAAGATTCCTTTATCTGTGCATTTATGTCCCAAAAATGTGACTTCATGCATGAAAAATGAACATTTCTCAGGATGCAATTTTAGATTGTATTTCCTACATTTCTCAAAAACATCAGTTAAGTTTTTAAGCATATGTTTCTCGGAACAACCAATGACTATTAAATCATCCATATAAAGGAAAGCTTGGGAAGGTTCTAATCCGGAGAATGCTATAGTCATCATTCTCTGGAATGAGTTTGGCGCTATTTTTAAGCCGAATGGTAATCGCGTGAAGCGATATGAACCATTGCTTGTTGAAAAAGACGTTATATCTCTTGAACTTTTTTCGAGTTCAATTTGATGAAAACCAGACATTAAGTCTAGGCATGAAAAGTATTTCGCTCTGCCTAGTTGATCTAAAATATCGTCAATTCTAGGTAGTGGAAATTTATCTGACAACAGTTTTTTATTTATCTGACGATAGTCAATAACTAATCGCCATTTTTTCTTGTCAGAACCGGGAAGAGATTTCTTCGGAACTAACAAAAGTGGGCTGTTATAAGGTGACACAGACGGCTCGACAATGTTATTGTCGATTAACATTTGTACTTGAGCTTGAATTTCGTCTATCTGACTATGAGGATTTCTATAGTTTTTAATATATACTGGTTCGTCATCCTTCAATCTTAGCTTTTGTTTGTAGAAATTATTTGTTGTTATTGATTCGGTTTCGAGTCCGAATACATCGCTATATTTGGTGCATATTTCTGTCAGTTCTGACTTGAATTGTGGTGGAAAATTTTTTGCTAATTGTGTTAAGACAGTTTTTTCTCTACATTCTGGATTGTTTTGAACTATGTCGTAGTTCGAAAGTGATTCATAAGTAAGATTACTTATATTTACTATTTGATCGGTACTGGTTGTATTCAGTAATCGGACAAATGCATCTTTGGCTGTTGCAACTGTGTTTGCAACATAAATGCCTTCTTTAATTTCCTGGTTTGGAATTAATATTGTTTCTTCATCTGATGATAGATGAATCTTTCGGACTACTTGGGATCTTGCTGGTAGAATTATGGAATTGTTACCAGAACTGTATGTAATTGGAACATAAATTGAAAAATTCAAATTGTTAGGTCTCATTATAAGGTATTCTTCATTTGGTATGAAATCTATCCGGCAATTGAATTTTTTAATAAAATCCATGCCTAATATTCCATCACATGGTAATGCGAAATGCAAATCTACTATATGAAAATCGTGTGGAATAATATATTTATCTGTCTGTATCTCTATGGAAACTAGTCCTTTGGACTGCATTAGTTCTTGGCCTATGCCTTGAATATTTATTTTATTCTGTTCTTGAATGTTATAAAAGTTATCTGAATTTTCTTTTAAAAGTGAAATGTCTGCACCCGTGTCTATTAAAAACACAAGTTTTTTATTTGTTTCTACATTATAAAATGTCGCAAATACATTTAGGCGGAAATTGATGGTGTGAACCTTACGTGGGTTTACTGTCGAGATTCTGAAGGCTGTTGCGAGTTTCCCGAATCGTTTTGGGCAACTCTAACATGGTTTCTGTTATTATTGTTATTATGGCCTATATTGGTATTATTGTTTCTGTTACCACGGCCTCTACGGTAATTGTTATATTGGTTACCGTTATTGTTTCTGTTGTTGTTGTTGTAGTTATTATTATAACTACGGGAGTTATATCTGTGATTTCCACGTCCGCGGTTTACAGCAGTAATTGCGTGTCTAAGTTGTTGAATCAACAGGTTCCCCCTAGAGTATGCAATAGTTTTTGTATTGTTAAACCTTATTAGAATGCTTCAAATTCTCAAGTAATTCTGGCATCGCAAATATGACATTATGATTGAATCGCTAATGTATTGAAATAAGTAACGGGTATCCTATGGTCGGGATCTTGACTATAGCCTTTCCCACTTGTTATACCCGTTACTTATAAAAAATAAGTATAAGGGTATATTGTGTTCGTTGGAATGTATGTAACAGGGAGAAGGAGGCTTCTCCGACCACATAAAGTATATATATTCTTGATCAGCATCAATAGCCGAGTCGATATAGCCATGTGTGTCTGTCCGTCTGTCCGTCTGTCCGTCCGTGTGAGCGCCTAGATCTCAGAGACCATAAGAGATAGAGATACCAAACTTTCACTAAAAGACTTCTATATACCCCACGCAGATCAAGTTTGTTTCAAATTTAAGCCACGCCCACCTCCGCCCCCGCAAATTGCGAAAAACCGTTTAAACAAAGAAATCTCAGAGACTATAAGAGATAGAGTAACCAAATTTGGCACACAGATTTCTATATACCCAGCGCAGATCAAGTTTGTTTCAAATTTTGGCCACGCCCCCCTCCGCCCTCGCAAATCGCGAAAAGCTACCACACCCACAGTTTTTAAGATAATATAGTTTTTCTTGTAGTCACTGATATCTATTATTATTATTTATTATCCCACTGAATCGCAACACGATCGGACAAGTAGAACAGCAGTTATTGTCTGAAAATGATTCTTTAAGCAATCATGGCAATACATGCCCCCTAGAGTATGCAATAGATTTTGTATTGTTAGAAAATTTTCTTTTAAGTACTTTTATATGTAGTGAAATAAGTAACGGGTATCCTATAGTCGGGATCTCGACTATAGCCTTTCCCACTTGTTTTTTTATTGAAATTATATATTTTTTTTTTTAAATTTTGTCATAATACAAATGTTTTATTGCAGCTGAGTATATAGATACCCAGCGCCAGAGACAGGAAAATATTAGTTGTTATATAATGTGGTTGGCTCACAAGTCAAAATACATTTCATTTCAAAATACAAAAAAAAATTCTCAGAGTTTAGTATTTTTCAAGCAGCGGTTCCCCGCATAGGCTTGATATTGGAGCTTATATTTAAGGCAAATTGGGACATAATAATAATTATTATAAAAAAAATTGTTTTATTAATATTTGTTGTTGTTTGTTTGTTGAATTTTTGTTTGCCTGTTTCGCATTAATTTTGCTTTATCACACCAATTATTCACTCCATTTTGTTTGTTGTTATTCAATATAGAATTTAGTTATGATTTCAGTTTGCATTTGCTGCATTTTTACACAGTTTTTATGAATTTGTACGGGACTTTGCACTTTGTCACGGTCGCCATGTAATCACCAGGCCTAGAAGGCCAATGTAATATGTTGATTCGTTTTATAATAATTAAACAACACGTCTTTAGCTTTCGATCGTCTTTATTCGAATGTCTCTTAACCTAAAGGCTGAGCGCTGAGAAGTAGCGACATTGCAGCCGTTTTGACATAATATATATATATAAGTAAATATGTAAAGCGGGCAGAGAGTGTTATGCATGTACATATATATACATAGTGGTCAAGCATGGGAACCATGCTCACTCGGCTATTAAGGCAGTCGCCGTTATCAAGGGCGATCATATTTCGTCTGCACTTGAAATGTGCTGATGGCACTGACGTTAGGCTACGCTGCGACAAAGTCGTCGCTAAGTGTATTTTGTATATTTGTATATATGTATTTGTATATATGTAATATTCTTTAATATACATATGTGTACATGCTGCAACATGCCCATACATTGCTTTGATTGACAGGGGACGTCCCGGCGCCGGCCCCGTGCCTGAACCTTGCCCAACACGTGCCCAACACGTGCCCACTACTTGCTTACTCATAGCAACGCATGCCACCAATGTAAACAAAAGACATTACAATGCATTACAATAGCATTTCCCTAATTTTGAGCATCAAGAGGTGACCGATCCATCAAACTCACCAGTCACATACTCGCACACGATCACATTTTACAATAGCAATAATCACAATCACAATAACAATAGAATTTAGTTATGATTTCGGTTTGCATTTGCTGCATTTTTACACAGTTTTTATGAATTTGTACGGGACTTTGCACTTTGTCACGGTCGCCATGTAATCACCAGGCCTAGAAGGCCAATGTAATATGTTGATTCGTTTTATAATAATTAAACAACACGTCTTTAGCTTTCGATCGTCTTTATTCGAATGTCTCTTAACCTAAAGGCTGAGCGCTGAGAAGCAGCGACATTGCAGCCGTTTTGACATAATATATATATATAAGTCAATATGTAAAGCGGGCAGAGAGTGTTATGCATGTACATATATATACATAGTGGTCAAGCATGGGAACCATGCTCACTCGGCTATTAAGGCAGTCGCCGTTATCAAGGGCGATCATATTTCGTCTGCACTTGAAATGTGCTGATGGCACTGACGTTAGGCTACGCTGCGACAAAGTCGTCGCTAAGTGTATTTTGTATATTTGTATATATGTATTTGTATATATGTAATATTCTTTAATATACATATGTGTACATGCTGCAACATGCCCATACATTGCTTTGATTGACAGGGGACGTCCCGGCGCCGGCCCCGTGCCTGAACCTTGCCCAACACGTGCCCACTACTTGCTTACTCATAGCAACGCATGCCACCAATGTAAACAAAAGACATTACAATGCATTACAATAGCATTTCCCTAATTTTGAGCATCAAGAGGTGCCCGATCCATCAAACTCACCTGTCACATACTCGCACACGATCACATTTTACAATAGCAATAATCACAATCACAATAACAATAGAATTTAGTTATGATTTCGGTTTGCATTTGCTGCATTTTTACACAGTTTTTATGAATTTGTACGGGACTTTGCACTTTGTCACGGTCGCCATGTAATCACCAGGCCTAGAAGGCCAATGTAATATGTTGATTCGTTTTATAATAATTAAACAACACGTCTTTAGCTTTCGATCGTCTTTATTCGAATGTCTCTTAACCTAAAGGCTGAGCGCTGAGAAGCAGCGACATTGCAGCCGTTTTGACATAATATATATATATAAGTCAATATGTAAAGCGGGCAGAGAGTGTTATGCATGTACATATATATACATAGTGGTCAAGCATGGGAACCATGCTCACTCGGCTATTAAGGCAGTCGCCGTTATCAAGGGCGATCATATTTCGTCTGCACTTGAAATGTGCTGATGGCACTGACGTTAGGCTACGCTGCGACAAAGTCGTCGCTAAGTGTATTTTGTATATTTGTATATATGTATGTATTTGTATATATGTAATATTCTTTAATATACATATGTGTACATGCTGCAACATGCCCATACATTGCTTTGATTGATAATTATTTTCAAATTAAGGTTTAAAATTCACAGGAAAGCTACGAAGCAGTGTTGGTAAACATTCCAAAAAATCTTACAGTTCAATTGGTTCAAAATCGGATTCATATCACAAAAACAGTGTTGGTAAACGAGCTGTAATAGTGACAAGTTTCAAAAAGCAACAACAAAAAATAGCAATTTTCTATACAAACTTTAAAGATTTTTTAAAATTAAACTATTTGAGTCCCCAAATTAATTTTTTTTTCTAAAATCTTGATAAATTACCCGCTATTTGGGGGTTTTTTTTTTTTTTTTTTTTGAAGCTTTCGGCATATAACAGAATTTTACCGAACATTTTTTTCCTTTTTCCCCCTTTTTCCCACAATTCGACCCTCGGTTCCCCCTCTTTTCCCACACTTTTGACCACGATCCCCCCTCTTTCCCACACTTTTCATCGATCAATCAATCACTAAAGCCCCGGTCAGACGAGCGTTTTTTCACCGACACTTTTTTACCGACGGTAAACTTTGCCATTCACAATATTCGCACACAAAAATCCCATCGGTTAATTTCTCATAAAATCTGGCACCACTCTATTATTTCTGTATGCATTTCATTCACTTGAGTTGACCGACGCAAAAAACCGATGAAATAGGACGTGTTCTATTTCCATCGGTGAACGTCGGTCAAAAACCGACCCTGTCAAATTTTGTGTGTTCCAATTTGTCCCAGAACCCGCATTTTTATACTACTGACAGGATACATAAAACAAGGTTATTGCATATTGTGTTAGTTTGGTTAAGATATCTCATAAAGCAAATAAGTTTTTCATTCTAAAACTTGATTTTCGGTCGATGAAAGCTATATGATATAGTGGTCCGATATAAGCCTACTTCGGACAGGATATATAAAACCATGTTATATGCATACTGTGATAGTTTTGTTGAGATATCTTATAAAACAAAAAAGTTGTTCATACTAAGACTTGATTTTCGCCCGATCGGTCCTATGGCAGCTGTATGATATAGTGGTCCGATCCATTAAAGAAACACACTTGATATGCCTGCAATATAGAGGAATCTACATACTACGTTTGGTGTCCCTAGCATTAAAATTTTTCTTATAATTGGGGTATGAAATTTTCTTTTTCGATTTGTGGGCGACAAAGGGGGCGTGGTCAAATTTTGAAACAAACTTGATCTGCTTGCAAAATAGACGAACCTACATTCCAAGTTTGGTGTCTCTAGCTCTTATAGTCTCTGAGATCTAGGTGTTCATACAGACAGACGGACATTGCTATATCGACTTGGCTATTGATGCTGATCAAGAATATATATAGTTTATGGGGTCTGCCACGCCTCCTTCTGCCTGTTACGCACATTTTCGGTAAAACAAACCCAATAGACCCCTGTACTTTTTTTAAGAACGGGGTCTAAAAATAAGTGTGAAGAATTAGAAAGTGATGGAAATTAATTTTCCAATCTTCTTAAATGCCATATATTGATAAAAATGTACATTCCGCAAGGAAATTGGTTAAGATTTGATCAATGACAGTTTAAAGTTTTTGAAAAAAAAGGAACAGTGATGAAAGAAAATAAAATTTTTAAAATTGTAATGAGGAAACAATTTTTTGTCGAATTTTCTTGAAAACCGATTTCATTGATGGTCTAAAAATAAACAAGTTATGTTAGTTGAAAATGGATTTCGCAAAAATGTTTTTGATTTTTTTATTGTGTTTTTACATCACTACTATCTACAGAGAATTTATCTATTGTATATAAACAAATTCAAGCTACTGATACTATTTAAATGAATGTCTACAATAATTTGTTCTACCTTGGACTGCCATTGTAATTCACGTATTTATGAGAGCCATTTACTTTATTTTCAATTATTTATTGTTTCATGTGTCGTTCACTTAATTAAGTAAATTTTTATACCCTGAGCCCATTAAAAATGGTCAAAAAAGGGTATAATGCATTTGGCAGAATGTATGTAACAGGCAGAAGGAAGCGTGTCAGACCCCCAAAAGTATATATATTCTTGATCAGGAACAACAGCCGAGTCGATTAAGACATGTCCGTCTGTCTGTCCGTCTGTTTGAACGCGTCGATCTCAGAATCCATAAGAGCTAGAGACTTCAAACTTGGAATGTAGGTTCCTGGATACCGTACGTAGATCAAGTTTGTTTTTATTTTTGGATCGGACCACTATATAATATAGCTGCCATAGGAACGATACATCGAAAATGAAGTTTTAGTATGAAAAGCTTCTTCAATTTTTGAAATATCTCAACCAATCTCACACGATATACATTTGGGGTGGTATTATACATCCTGACCAAATTTGGTTAAAGTCGGCACACTATATGATATAGCTGTCATAGAGACGCTCTGCCGAAAATCAAGCATATGTATGAAATAGTTTTTTGTTTTTTGAGAAATCGTAACCAAACTGATAGAATATGCATCTGGGCTGGTATTATACATCCTCACCGAATTTGGTCCAAATCGGACCACTATATCATATAGCTGCCATAGAGACGCTCAGTCGAAAATCAAGTTGAAGTAAGAAAAAGTTTTTTTGTTTTTAGAGATAGCCTAACCAAACTGATAGCTGCAAATGTCAGGGAAAGGACGGTGAATGTCTGAATAATTGTTTTGCACGCTCTCAAAACAAAAATGTCAAACAATAATAACAACAACAAGAACAATAACGAACATAAAATCAACCGTAAAAGTGTACCTTAAGTTCATAATCAAATAGCAAGGCGTGAACTGCACGCTAGCAAAAATAAACAAGGGCAAAAAATTCAGAAAAATTAACATTATCGTTAAAAAGTAAGAAATAAACAAGCGAAATATTCACCAAAACGATTAGTTTCATTCACGTAATAGAAACAAGCAACCACAATGGGGAAGTCCTCCATCCAAAAGTAACTCATTTGAACACGCGACAAAATTAAGACAGAATCAGAAAACACACGAAAATATGAAATGTCACCACGACTGTTCATAAATGAACATACGGATTGAACAGCCCTCGGGCTGCTTGACAGATTTGGGACACAAACCACTTGAAAAGGTCACTACAGCGTAGAGTTACCACATGGGTAGCGATCCTGGCGCTCAGAAATAATAGACTAATGTGTGAACCTGTATGCTCAAAATAGATAAGAACACACTACATGTAACAAAAGAATGTGAAGAAAGGAGTCAAACATATTACAACACTAATCTATACAATAAGTAAAAAGGAACCAAGTACACGTTATCGCTATGGTAAACTCACTCTAAATAAATTAGTAGATGGCATAGAACAATAAGTAAGAAGAAGCCAAACATACTTTAACACCATATGAACTATATCCTATTAGTATATAAGATCACATATACACAATGATTAGAGTAAGCCAAAACATTGTAAACACTATATCGAACTCTGTCTAATTAGTACATAAGATAACCTATATAACCCCATACAACTCAATAATCGAGGTCAGTTCTTAAACCAACGCGTGAGTGTTTTTAGTTAGGGATTGGCAAGCGTGCTTACACACTAGTTCCGAAGTTGCGACTAACATCGCGACAGAGTTCAAGTGCAGATTTGCATGCATATGGTCCTTCGAGCAATTTTGCTTAGTGACTGCCACTTCCAGTAGATACCTTAATCGGCATCATGGAAACAAGTCCATAGATCGCACCTGTCGTGCATTGTGGCGCAGCTAGGAAAATAAATTAAAAAAAATATATATAGTTCTACGGCAAACCGCATACGACGGCAGCGTGGGACTGGACGGAAGGCAGCAGAGCAACAACAAGCGACGCAGAAGACAGATCTGCGAGGGAAACAGCACTAAGCGACGCTACAAGGAGCAACGTGGGAATCGGAGCTGGAAAAACGGCGGCGCGGGAACCTGGCAACGATCGCAACGAGCGAAGTGGGAATCCTGCATCGAAAAAGCGTTAGCAAGTGGTAAAAAAATAAACCATAGCAGCGCCAAAAAAAAAAAAACAACGGGCGGCGCGGGAACCTATCAACGATCGCTAAAGAAGGCGACGTGGGAATCCTGATCCGATAAATCTACGGTCCAATCTCTGAAAACGGTTCTGGGTAACCTAGGAGAAAAGAGACAAACGCTGACAAGTGGTAAATTTGGAACCACAGCAGCAAAAATACGGCGGCGCAGGAACCTATCAACGATCGCTAAGGAGGCGACGTGGGAATCCTGCACCGAGAAATCTGCGGCTCAACTCTGAAACGGTTCGGCGTAACCACAGAGAACACGGGCAAACACTGGAAAAGTGGACAATTGTTAAACACATTAAAAAAAAAAAAACAAACACAGCGGTGCGGAACTTGGCTACGATCAAAGCACGACGTAGAATCTTGCATCTTAATAAAGGAAGCAGGCAGAGTATGGAAGAGTTCTCGACAAAATTCGAAGAACTTCTAAGGAAAACTCAGCAACAAGTGCTACAGAATACTTCAAGACGCATTAGTATTGCCGATTATAAGGCACGCCAAATCAAAAAATTAGAAGAGTCGATCCAGAAACGAAAAGAGTTTTTAAAGGACGCAGCAGAGGACGGTGCCGGCCCACTACCACTGACAATAGCGGACTACAACCAACGGCGTGAAAAGAGGTCAGACGCACAAAAGCAGCCAAAGAAGAAAACAAAACGAGCCGGGAAGAGAACCCAAAGAAATAAGCAACGCAAGGAATTGCATGCCTTAATTGCAATAACCACTGGAGCAGCAAAAGAAAAACTGATTAAAGAACTTAAAAATTTTGATACTCAAAAATATTTAAAATAAAAAAAAAAAAAAATTAAAAAAATATATACATATATTTACTTGATTGAATTTTCTTAATATCAAAATGGTATACACACGAGAGCAACTGAACGCAATAGGGGCAAGTCAGTCTGCAATTTATGCGCAACTAAAGCGCTGGGACGAAGAAATAGTCCAAGACGAGCGGCCTAGTCTGGATTGGGCAACGAAAGTTCAGGAACAATAGGAATTGTTCAAAACACAGCACCAAATTCTGCAATTCTGATTCACCAAATAGAAGAAAATTAAATGAGAACAGAAGAGTTTAACCGGGCAGCTCGTACGCTACAAAAAACGATGAATCATAAACAGCACCAAAATGATTTTGACGAAATCAAGGAAGATTTTGATAAATTAACAGAACTATTTAAGGAATTAAGAAAACATGGCCAAGCAACCACTTCAATACGGGATCACTATGATGATCTAAGCGAAGCCAAAAGAGAAAAAATACGATGGCTTACAGAAAACAAGCCTTCGGAACAAAGAATTCAAATGAAACCCGTGGAAATTCCAGCATTTTTTGGAGATATTACATCATGGTCCAGTTTCTCGGATACCTTCACTCAAGTGGTAGATACGAATGTCGAGTTGGATATAAAGTCAAAATTTATTCGACTAAAGGAACTTGTAAGAGGAGAAGCGGCTCAATTGATAAGGCACTTACACATCAGCACCGAGAACTATGACACAGCCTTAAGTATCTTAAAGAACAGATACGAGAATTCGTGGAAACTGTTCTCGAGTCACTGGAATCGTTTGTGATTTGTCTCTTTGCAAGTATTTTTGTAATTGTTTGTATTTGGTACGTATGTAAATGCAAAGCGTTGCCGCTCGCTGTTGCATTTGACCTTGAACAGTCGTTTTCAAAAATATGCCTATACTTACTGTGACTACCTACTTTTTTTTGTGGGTACCTGCGTGAAAAACCCTTTTTTAAATTTTTATAATTTTACATACGCATTTTAATGTGTGTATGACAACTCTTATATATGAATGTACATACGTATGTGCATCTCTTTTTGAAAACGATGTGTTATAAGGTAATAAAAAAACTATATATATTAATTTCATATTCTTTATAAGATTTCAATTTTAACTGAAAACACTGATTGGAAGTCAGAAAATGCAGTCATCAAAGAGAAGTTGATGAAAGGTGATTACACACTTTCGCAAAAAAGAGGACGGAGCAAGGTGTGGGACACCTTTGCGAGAATCGAGTGCGAAAATGGACAGGAGTTGGATGGCATAGTTGCTTGTAAAATGTGTTCCAACATTTATAAATTTAATAAGACAACATCCAACTTAGTCAAGCATAGATGCTACATGATGGCTAATCGCAAAAAAAAAATTTGTCCTCAAGTTGAAGTAGATTCGGACACCAAAAAAAAGGGACAACAATTGTTACTGAGTGGGTCGTAAAAAATGGACGATCCTTTAACATTATCAATGACTCAGGCCTTAAGAAACTAGCTCAGTTCCTTATTACAGTTGGTGCAAATTTTGGCGAGAACATAAATATAGAACATTTATTGCCTCATCCAACTACGGTGTCACGAAACATTTCACATCTATATGCTTTCCACCTTGATGGGGTAAAAAAAGATGTGCAAAGGATAATAAATATTGGATACAGCCTTACCTCCGATATATGGACAGATAACTATTTGCGCACATCGTACTTGTCATTAACAATGCATTATATAACGGACGGAGCAATGACGAATTGTTTACTGGCAGTTAAATCAATGAAGGGAGTTTCATGCACTGGTAAATATACAAATCTGATTAGTGACAGGCAATATTTAACTAAAATATTTTTCAGGAGAAAAGATCAAGGCGAAAATAAATAAGATTCTTCGTGAGTTCGGATGTGACGTTGAAACTGATGACCCAATTATGGTTACGGACAGAGGATCCAACATGAAATCAGCATTCAAAGATTTCAATCATATTCATTGCGTCGATCACCTTTTGCACAATATCATTGAAAGCACAATAAAAGGAGTCCCCGAGTTGCTGGACATGGTGAACCAGTGCAGTAAATTGGTAAAATATTTTAAGAAGTCCGGCTTAAATGCAACTTTACCAATTTCTTTAAAGAGCTACTGCCCAACTCGGTGGAATACCGTGTATAATTTATTAAATTCTATTAAAGATAATTGGATAGACATTTCTAACATGTTGCAAGCAAAGCATGAAATTGACAGAATTCAGGATATTCACCTAAACGATTTATCATCAATTGTTTCCCTACTGGAACCATTTAAATCATGTTCAAAGACACTAGAGGGCAGTACTTATTCAACGTTACATTTAGCCATACCACATATAAACCATTTAAAAAAAGTATGCTTAATAGACAATAATGACGTCGAAGTGGTAAAGAAATGTAAAAGTATGTTGTCCATTCTGCTAAAAACGGTCGTAATGAACAATTTATCCGCATTGCATAATATTGCAGTATTTTTGTTTCCTCCAACAAATAAATTGTCCCAGTTTGATGAGGCAGAAAAGAAACAAACAATTGATGACTGTCGCGAAGTCATGAAGCAGTTTTTAAATACTACGACAAATAATACAGACTTATCAGTCAGTAAGTCAGTTAACACAATTTTTGCAGATTATATTCAACCTTGCCAAAACGGGTCCTTTGACCAAATGGACATAGAAATCCAATGTTATAAAAATGTGAACATTTCATTTAGCGATGAATTTAACGTTTTGCAATGGTGGGACAGCAATAAGGAACAATTTCCTATTTTGTACAAAACAAGCTGCAAAGTTTTATCAGCTCCCGCAAGCAGCGCGGCATCCGAAAGGGCATTTTCAGTTGCCAAGAATTTAATTTCAGACAAACGCTGTAAAATTGCACAGCAAGATGATATGGTGAATAAAATCATGTTTTTGCATTCTAATATAGATAATATTAATTTTAATTTGTTAGACATTTAGATATTAAGTCATTATAAGTGAAAATGTATGAATAAAAATTAAATTTATGTTTTTTAGTTTTTATAAAATGATAATGTATGAATAAACATTAGATTTATGTTTTTTAGTTTACATAAAATATGGACAATAATTACATTGCAAGACATTTAATGAAATAAATACATGAATATGAATACTAAAACAATTAGTCTATTTTATTTAAAACAAACTTAATAGTCATCTTTTTAATTGTATTTATTTTTTTTTAATCACAAACACAACTGGTGGACTAATTAAGCTTTCATAAAAATTTTTCAATTAAAGTAAAGTATTATTTGGGCCTCTTGATTTGTTTTTTACTACATTTTTTAAAATTTTATTTTGATTATTAATTCATATATGTACATACTTAGGGAAACACTGTACACGCGCTTCATACTACTATGCACTAGTAAATAGTAGTGTACAGTGTCTGTTCTGTGTGTACACATAGCATAGCATACGATTTTTTGTGTGCACGCGAACGTTGGAATAGGAACATTGCTATTCCTACTTTAGTGAATGCATAAAAATTGGCATTCACTATTCAGTGTTCCAAAAAACGTGCATGTTGTTTCAGCGTGAATGAAACATTCACCGTTTTGATTCCATTCATGCAGAAGTCTAGTTCGATGCTTCATCAAAAACGACTAATGGGAAAAGTTTGAATGACGTTCAACTAACTGGACCCCTTATTCAAAAAACAATTTTCGAGATAATTTTAAAATGGAGAAACTGGAAATATGTTATGACCGCGGACGTTGAAAAAATGTACAGGCAGATAAAAGTAGCAGAAGAGGATCAAGAGTACCTGAAAATCCTATGGAGAAACGACCCAAGGGAACCAGTTAAGGAATTCAAGTTAACAACAGTAACATATGGGACTACATCGGCGCCGTTTTTAGCAACAAGATGCTTGCTGGAGATATCAGAAAGATGAACAAATCCAATCCTAAAAGAAATTATAAAAAACGATTTCTACATGGATGACCTAATGACAGGAGCGAAATGCAAAAAGGAATGTGTCGACATTTATAAACACATATCAAAGGAACTAGAAAACTATGGATTTCACCTGCGGAAGTGGACTTCGAATCACAAATCAATTACAACAACCTTATCTGGCCAAGTCACCGAGAAATTATTTGAAATTAATAATGAAGAAACAATAAAAACACTGCGACTAAAATGGAATCCACAAGACGATCACTTCAGCTTCAATACTTGCAGTCCAACGGACACCAAATTAACAAAACGAAAAATTTTATCAACGTTAGCTAGAATTTTCGACCCAATGGGATGGCTGTCACCAATAACAATTTTAGCCAAATTGATCATCCAAAAGCTTTGGATGTCAGATATAAGCTGGGAAGAGACACTGAGTACATCGGTATCCAAAGAATTGGTAGAATTTAACAAAAAACTAAAATCCATTGAAAGCATAAGAATTCCACGTTGTACAGGAGCATCACACAGCACACCACTAGAAATTCATGGATTTGCGGATGCCTCTGAAATGGCATATGCTGCGGATATATATGGGAAGACACCGACGGGTATAGCCATAATTACCAGCAAAAAAAAAGTAAACCCAATTAAAAACCGGAACTGTGTGCAGCACATCTACTAGCGAAATTACTTAATGTCGTTACATCTACAATACAAGTTAATGCAGAGATACACGCTTCGAGCGATTCTACAATTACGTTAGGATGGATTAGGAACAACAGAAATATGGATAAATTTTTGCGAATGAGAATAGAACAAATCAAAGAATTGGCGCCGACAGCAACATGGAGACACGTAGGAACCAAAGAAAATCCAGCAGACTTAGGAACAAGGGGAATAACTCCAGACAAATAACTAAATTGGTTGACAAAGGACTCAAAAGAATAGCCAACAGAACGAGAAAACGTAGTAAAAATTAAACTTCAAACACAAGACAGCGAAAATTTTTTAAACATATTGGAAACTAAATTCAGTAAATTTGAAAAATTAATTAGAATCATCGCATACGTAAGACGCTTTTTAAGCCTTTGCAAGAAAAAAGGCAACCAAGGAAAACTATCAGCAAATGAGCTAAGAGAAGCTAAACAAGTGATAGTAATACAACACCAATATAGAGAAAGTACAACCGAAGTTGTTAAACTCAAAGAAAAATTACAAATACAGGGGTGCCACAGAAATCACTAGTGAAATTGAATTTCTCTGAAAGCAATTCCGCGCGGAAATTTTTGGGGTGCCACAGAACTTCGAGTGATTTTGATTATTTAGCATTTTCACAAACCTTTTCGAACTCGGTTGCTAAGGGCTGCCACTTTCTCAGATTAAATTACCCAAAGATTTGTTTATCATTTTGTTTAAGTTTATCATTGCAGAACAGTTGGTTTTCAATTGTTTTCATGTTTAATTTATATAATTTAATTTATTTATAAATCAATTGTAAACAGAAGTGGCTCCATATAAATTTTAAAAATCCCTTTCTTCGAATTATAATTGAATAATATATCATAGCTCAACCTGACACCGAAAATCTAAATCGTACCAGGTGGCAGCATCGGATGCCAGTGGATTGAGAGCTGTTTCGTTTCGCCCAAAAATATTTTGGGGATTGCTCTGTGGCAGGGCGGAATGAAATTGATGTGAAATTCAAGCGGAAGTGATTTCTGTGGCACCCCTGATAGACACAAAAAGTAAAATTGCGCCTCTACATCCATTCCTCGACGATAATGGACTTTTGAGAGTAGGCGGCAGATTACAATTCGCAGAGCTACAATACAATCAAAAGCATCCACTAATAATAAATAAATCGCATCTAGCAGACCTAATAATTGAAAAGGCACACATCGAACGCGGAACAATTAATGGGTCAGATTCCAAAGCCGAGAGTCACCATTCCCAACCATTCAGTCATACAGGAATCGACTATGCCTGACCAATAAATATGAGAGTCTCTAAAAGAAGAGGACAAAAGTCATACAAGGGATACATAGCGCTTTTTGTATGTATGAGCACAAAGGCTGTCCATCTAGAAGCTGTAAGTGACCTAACTACAGAGGCATTTATAGCAGCACTTAAAAGATTCATAGCAAGGAAAGGAAAATGTCAACACTTATATTCAGACAACGGCACAAATTTCGTAGGAGCAGAAAGAAAGTTGAACTCCGAATTTAATCAAGCTATCCAGCATAACAGCATAGCTCCAATACTGGAAAAAGAAAGAATAGAATGGCATTTTATTCCGCCGGCAAGTCCTCACTTTGGAGGAATTTGGGAAGCTGGCGTAAAATCCGCAAAATATTATTTGAAAAGAATAATTGGAGACAGCACACTAACATATGAAGAAATGAGCACTTTACTAGCACAGATTGAAGCTATAATGAACTCAAGACCACTATATCCAATAGACTCCAGCAATGAGTTCGATGACACCCTGACTCCAGGACACTTTCTCATCGGGAGACCAATTAAATTAATTTCTAAAATGAAAACACACTTTTGGCAAAAATGGAAAGACGAATACTTGGTCACACTACAAAAGCGTCTAAAATAGCAAAAGGAGTCATCAAACCTAGAAATAGGAGAAATCGTCTTAATAAAGAATGAAAATACAAGTCCAACAAAATGGCCACTTGGACGAATCGAAGAAACACACCCTGGAATAGACGGAAAGGTCAGAGTTGTCTCAATTAAAACGCAAAATGGAGTAATAAAAAGACCAATTCACAAAATCTGCCCATTGAAAATTGATAAAGAAGAGAATAAAGTAAACCACAGGACCGGATCAAGTACGTCAACAGCAGTAACCTTGTTGAGCTGTCTGCTTATCCAAACGTTAAAGAACAACGTCGCTAGCCTTAACAAAACAGAATTGGAGCAAGTGCAAGTAACACCTATCGACAAGAACGCAATGATATTTCTAGACGTTCAAGGAAAACTTGACACAATTTCATCAAAATGGAACCTATTATTCATTATCGAGGAAATAGCGATTAACTGCAGATATTTGGTTCAGTTCGAAGGAGCATGCCACATGATGACTCAAGCCATGGCCTTCAGATATTCCCAGCTGAAAAACAACAACGAATTACTACTAAAAATAAAAGAAGGAGACGAGCACCTTTTGAATTTGTTGGGTCAATACATCACATTCTATTTGGAACAATGGATGCCGATGACCGTACAATGTTAAAATCCAACATCCAAAATGTATTTGACAACCAACAAGCTCTTCATAAAATGTATAAGAAACAAACATCAATTATAGACTCGACACTAAATATATTAAAAAAAACCACGGACGACGTCAACAAGCAATTCACTGCAATGGATAACGAGATTCAAAGACTTCGCAACGATATAGCGGAAAAAATATATATAAACCAAATGGCGCTATCATATCAAATTATGCTATCACAAATTATTCAGTTGATAGAAAACTGCGAAAATATACAATCAGCAATCACGAACTTATTCATCGACCTGAATCATGGAAGAATCAACCCACAGCTACTTAAACCGTCCCAGCTAAAAAAGGAAATCAATGCGATCAAAGAAAGATTACCAGCCAA
Organism: Drosophila phalerata; assembly: GCA_951394115.2. Classification (NCBI taxonomy): domain Eukaryota; kingdom Metazoa; phylum Arthropoda; class Insecta; order Diptera; family Drosophilidae; genus Drosophila; species Drosophila phalerata. The sequence goes on from CATOAP020000068.1 coordinate 101,754, forward strand.
ACAAAGACTTCCAGGAGCATCAACAGGTACAGAGCTAATGGAAATATATAACTTAATGGAAGCTCAAGCAATGATAATAGATAATCGACTAGTAATACATGCCGAGATTCCACTATGTAACCAGGAATCTGCAACTGTTTACCGACTTGTACCGATTCCAATTGTAAAACATAAAAGGACGGTCATAGTGCAAATAAAGGCTGAATATCTAGTATATAACTTCAACCAGGATATCTATACCTTGATATCAGCTACCCAGTTAGCGTCATGTAACTTGCAATCCAACAAACATCTATTATGCAAGGGAAATTGGGCCTGGAAGAGTGCAACCGATAACTCCTGCGAAGTATCAACGTTAAAGCAAAGTCTGGATCCAGATTGTGAATTCCAACAAATTGCAACGGAAGATATGTGGACGCAACTGCAACCCCGAAACACTTGGTTATTCAAAATCTTCACTGAGCCAGTTCTGGAATGGACCTGCGGAAGTCAGCACAACAAAGTGAAACACATCACAGGACATGGCATATTGCGACTAGAAGAAGGATGTATAGCTCGCCAAGGTAAACATCTGCTAACCGCATCTCAAGAGATTACAACGGAGGATGACGCTGAATATCTGGCAGCCCGTTTAATAAAATTAGCAATTAACATCCCACTTACTCAAATAAGACCACTAACAAATAAGTGGATAAACAATACAGAAGAAATTGATAAAATTAAAATGTTAATAGAAGAACAAAAACAAAATAAATTTAAGCTAAAAAACATAGAATTTCACAATGTAACCGGACACATGTCCTTAACACTGATAATCATTGGAAGAATAGCGATAGGAATAATATATGTAATGAGAAAATGTAAAACGGATAAGCAAAAAATTAATTTAGATTTCGGGTTGCCAACGACAACCACTTAACAACGGCCCCCCGCAAAATGTTCATAAATGAACATACGGATTGAACAGCCCTCGGGCTGCTTGATAGATTTGGGACACAAACCACTTGAAAAGGTCACTACAGCTTAGAATTACCACATGGGTAGCGACCCTGGCGCTCAGAAATTATAGACTAATGTGTGAACCTGTATGCTCAAACTAGATAAGTACACACTACATGTAACAAAAGAATGTGAAAAAAGGAGTCAAACATATTACAACGCTAATATATACAATAAGTTAAAAGGAACCAAGTACACGTTATCGCTATGGTAAACTCACTCTAAATAAATTAGTAGATGGCATAGAACAATAAGTAAGAAGAAGCCAAACATACTTTAACACCATATGAACTATATCCTATTAGTATATAAGATCACATATACACAATGATTAGAGTAAGCCAAAACATTGTAAACACAATATCGAACTCTGTCTAATTAGTACATAAGATAACCTACTTAACCCCATACAACGAGGTCAGTTCTTAAACCAACGCGTGAGTGTTTTTAGTTAGGGATTGGCAAGCGTGCTAACACACTATTTCCGAAGTTGCGACTAACATCGCGACAGAGTTCAAGTGCAGATTTGCATGCAACGTCAATTAAGTGCCCTTTTAAGAAACAAGAAAGAAATTTCGCCCTGAAGACGACAGCCGACGGCAGTCGAAATATATCGGCAAATAAATATATATAAAAAACTCCAGACCTCGAGCTAACCAAAATCAAACATCAAACCGGAAAATTATATTATACTGGTATACGTACCGAACAATAATTAAGCTGAAAATAACTAAATGTAATGAAGAAACTTATCAACTTAGACTGTAATTTGACTTATGCACGGAAACTGTGGATCCTTAGTTGGTCAGATGATTGAGTATCAAAAAAAATTTATTGGTGCTCATATTGAGATGTTTATAGTAACATCGGCAGAACTTAATTGACTAAGTGCATTTATTATTCGTGGTATCATACATACGTTGACATTGTCTTTAAATTATTACACAGGGGAACAAAAATTTGTTGGCTTAGAATTGATATTTGTTTATAATGAATTTAGGGGCGCTGAATCCAACTGTGTACTTATTTTTTGCCTATCATCTCGACTTTTCGCGATTTATTTATATTTCCAAAATTAACTAAATGCCCCTACATATATTGAAATATCTGAAAAACGGTCTACCATATTCAGTTTAAAAAATTCCCAAAAATAGTCAAAAATACTATCTTTAAGCCGGGCCTACATTGGCTTTTACTTTGTCCAGTAGCTTTAGAGAGGATGACGTTGATGTTTTGCAAAAATAAAATCAAATTTGGGCAAAACAAAATTTTTTTTGGTTTTTATTATTATATTTTATTTATTATTTTTATATATATATATATATATAAACAAATATCAAAGTTTTAGTCTAAAATCGTTTAGTTTGACATGTTTCGAACAAATGAAAATTTATTTCAATGAAATCGGATCACAAATTCAAAAGTTATCAACATTTCAATGAAGCTACTTAAAATGTCTTTCATATAATTTTCTTAAATTATATTTTTTGGAGAGTTTAGAAATTTCTATGCAATCTCATGGATTTTGGGTTGGTTATTGAAAAAGATTAAATGTTCATGAAAACACACCATAATATGCATTTTTTAAAACTAAATTGGCTCCCAGAAGAAAATAAAAATTTGAATTAAATTTTCGTTTTTAATAAATTTTTGCTGTAAACTTAACTTTGTTTTCTGAAATTTAACTGCTGTTTTTTAGTAATTTCGGGTCGCTAATTTCAAATCTGGTCTCCATTTTTCTCTATCAGCTCGCGCTTTTAAGTTATAGGTACTTATAGATTGTTTGACTTTTTCCATAATTTTAAGTTTAAAACAAGTGGGAAAGATTATAGTCGAGATCCCGACTATAGGATACCCGTTACTTATTTCATTTCAATATATATACAAGTGCTTTATAGAAAATTTTTTTAAGAAAAAGAGATTTTAGAGAAATAACTATTCTAACTAAAATATATTATTATATGGCCTAACTCCCCTATTGGGCCATGCCTTGTTGCTCAAATTGCCTCCTCGCTGCGCGCTTTAGTTTGCCACCCAAAGGCTATTAGGTGACAATCCAGGAGGAACCACGTGGAGGTAGTGCGTCGACTTGAGAATAGCAGGGACCAAGGATCATGCTGGCAATGAATGCAATAAGTCATTTTGCCTTGTATGCTATGCCCATCCTCCCTCCTAACAAATAACCATATAATAATAATAAATAAATAAATAATAAATAAAAAGTTTGCTAAATAAAAATTTGCTTAAATATTACTTAGCTTTGAATACACCGTTGAGAAATTTGTTCAGATATTTATAAATACGTATTTAATTTCTCTTAGGTGGAAACTCAGTTACAGTGACTATAATTCCGATATGATAACTATATAATAATATAATAATAAATAAATAATAAAAAGTAAATAAAAAAGTTTGCTAAAAAAAAAGATTGCTTAAATATAACTTAACATTGAGTACACCGCTGAGAAATTTATTCAGATATTTATAAATACGTATTAATTTTCTCTAAGGTGGAGGCTCAGTTGCAGTGACTATAATTCCGGGCACTACTGTCGGAGGTATTTGAAAATGCCCAATCAATATGGGTATTGCCATTTGTTGTGGATGTTGCTAGGTCTAATAACGAAGTACAACCTTTAGAATTCACTAAGAAATCAAAGATTCTTCCACAACAACCTGTCATCGAGTGAAGACATAAATTGAAATCGCCTAACACAAATAAGTCTGTATTTAATAGGGAATGCCTTTCAAATAGTTCTTTACACTCCCTTTCGAATTTAAGTAACGGATAGGTTGGACTTTTGTAGACTATTAACAATCCAAATGATCTGTATATGAAAATGGCATATTCAATTACTGGAGAAGACAAGTTCCTACTATTAGCATAAATGCGATTATAGTAGAAAAACTGATATTCTCAAAAATATCAGTTCTAATGAATATGAGAATGCCTCTCTTTGGTCGATTTCCGTGAGCTAAGGACTGGCAATCTAGTCGCACTGCTGTAGTAAAACCAGGAATATTGTATGTTTCGTTTGAGTATGTAGAAGCCTCAACAAAACCCAAAATAGAAGATTGGAGCATTAGCAGATCTGCACACACATCGTTAATGTGGCAGTGCAAACTTTCCGTGTTATGAAAGAAAATATTCAAACTTGAACTATTAAGTAAACAGTTGTTGTGTCAACTTCTTCAGATTAACAACGACTTTTGGTTACAACTGCTTTATATTAGCAACTGCTTCAGGTTTAAATCAAGTAGCAACTGCTTCAAGTAAAAAAAAAAATCCTGCTAGTTTGAAATCAATTTAAACCTTTCTGGCTTACAAAATACTGTATGAGATTTATTATGCAAAAACCAAAAATTGTGTCTTTTGTTGGTTTATTGTCAATCCCACAAAAAAACCTCTACACGAGGTAAAAGTCTAGTGACGAAAGCAATTTTTAGCTCCAAAATTTCTGATATCCAATTGTGTGACGAGCTAAATTCAGTTTATTATAAAAACTTTAAATAAAAATAAAAATTATTAAAAAAAAAAAAAAACACGAAAATTGGCATTGTGCACTGTGCTCAAAAAGGGAGAGCTTCTTTGTACATAAAAATTACTTTTTGCACAGTGCCGAATACCAATTTTCGTGTTTTTTTTTTTTTTTAATAATTTTTATTTTTATTTAAAGTTTTTATAATAAACTGAATTTAGCTCGTCACACAATTGGATATCAGAAATATTGGAGCTAAAAATTGCTTTCGTCACTAGACTTTTACCTCGTGTAGAGGTTTTTTTTGTGGGATATCAGAAATTTTTGCAATTGCTTTTGCTTTTGACATTTTAACTTTATCATAAATGCAGGGAGATAGTAAAAAATATAGCTAAGAGACTCCGCCCCTGTTTGCTTCGCTCGCGTTACTACTGTCTACTTTTCATACTAAGACTTTTCGCCCGATCGGTCCTATGTTAGCTATATGATATAGTGGTTTGATTACCGGTTACCAATTTCGGTCAGGATGTATATAACTAACTTAAATGCATATTCATACTAAAACCTAATTTTGACCAGATCGGTCCTTTGACAGCTATATGATATAGCGGTCCGATATGAACCAATTTCGGTCAGGATGTATAAAACTAACTTAAATGCATATTCTATCAATTTGGTTAAAATATCTCTTAAAACAAAAAAGTTTTTCATACTAAAACCTAATTTTGATCCGATCGGTCCTATGACAGCTACATGATATAGTGGTCCGATTTGAACCAACTTTGGACAGGATATATAAAACAATGTAAAATGCGTATTTTATCAGTTTGGTTGAGATATCTCATAAAACCAAAAAGTTTTTAGTACTAAAACGTGATTTTCGAACTAAAACGTGATTTTCGACCGATGGAAAAATATATATATTCAGTTGACAGGCAATATCTTCCAAACCCCTCAACCAAAATTTATGTTTTATATACCAAAAATCGCAGTACTAAAACATACATCAATTTAAAAAATCGTTACAACCGTTTTGTTAAAAATCGCCAAAATATAAGCTAAAAAACCTTATTTTACCTGTAAAATGTTACCTGAGTACTTTAGAAAAAAATTACGCCAAAAAGCCTTCAAACTAACCTTTCCAATGATATATAGGACATAGATGTAGCTTCTATGGTTTGCAAACTATTGGGGTTTGAATTTTAGCGGGAAATAGCGTTTTCCCGCTAAACTAGCGGGAAATTCAAAAAGTCGTAGAACATACATTTCTATATTTTTGAAAAGAAACAAATCCTTATCATTACATCTAAGTTTTTTTAGCGCTTTGATACGCACAAACGAACCGACAAACAAACTGACTTTTCATCTCATTTTGAGAAGTCCACTAAAAATTTTAAATTTGATTATCTTTTGAACCAGTTATCGGATTTGGGTGATCGGGGTATCAATCGACGCGTATTTTTAATAAGAATTTTTATAAAAGAAAATATTTTAACAAAAAGCCCCAACGACCCCATTAGCTGCAATTATTTAAATTTTTTCCCTCCCACTTACACCCCCTTATCTCATGAACCAGATGTGCTAGCAAAAGTTTTAGTACGCCATTTTGTAAGTTAGGTCTAAACCTTTCGATCGGTATATAACTCGATCTGATCGGACAGTCGTAGCAAATTTTCCAAATTAGCTGTATATATTGCTAGTCGCCTTTCGCACCCTTCGTGCTGCTTTCGTCACTAGAGCGAACTGCCGTTCGCAGTGATAAAAACATATCGAAAAAATATAGTATTTGCAGGAAGACCCAAACATTATAATTCAGTTTAACTAATGAATGTCCACATTGCCACAAAACAAATTTGTCTGGCAGCACTCATTCTTTATGCAGAGCAAAAGTTTTCAAGTACACTCTCAAACTGTGCCTGCTACGCATGCCTTGTTGCTGCTGTCCTCTCATTTCTAATTAAAATGTATATATTCAGTTAACAGGCAATATCTTCCAAACCCCTCAACCATGTGTTATGTGTTATATACCAAAAAACGCAGAATTGTATGTACTACAATATACTTAAATATAATAAAAATCGTTAGAGCCGTTTTGTCAGAAATCGCCAAAATATAAGTTAAAAAACCTTATTTCACCTGTAAAATGTTACCTGAGTACTTTAGAAAAAAAGTTTGAAGGTACGTCAAAATGCCCTTAAACTCACCTTTCCAATGATATATAGGACATATCTGTAGCTTCTATGGTTTGCAAACTATTGGGTTTAACGGGAAATAGCGTTTTCCCGCTAAACTAGCGGGAAATTCAAAAAGTCGTAGAACAAACATTTCTATATTTTTGAAAAGAAACAAATCCTCATCATTACATCTAAGCTTTTTTAGCGCTTTGATACGCACAAACGAACCGACAAACAAACTGACTTTTCATCTTAATTTGAAAAGTCCACTAAAAATTTCCAATTTTATTATCTTTTGAACCAGTTCTCGGATTTGGGTGATTTGGGTAACAATCGACGCGTATTTTTGATTAGAATTTTTAAAAATAAAAAATTTTACAAAAAGGCCCCAACGGCCCCATAAGCTGCGATCGTTTAAATTTTTCCCCTCCCACTTACACCCCCGTATCTCATGAACCAGGTGAGTTACAAAAAGTTTTAGTATGCCATTTTGTAAGTTAGGACTCAACCTTTCGATCGGTATATAACTCGATCTGATCGGACAGTCGTAGCAAATTTTCCAAATTAGCTGTATATATTGCTAGTCGCCTTTCGCACCCTTCGTGCTGCTTTCGTCACTAGAGCGAACTGCCGTTCGCAGTGATATGACATCTCCAACAAGCAACAACACTTGCATAAATGCAAGGAGCATGGTTTCTCCATCTTCAGAACCGTTTCTGCTAGTTGACCAGCATTTCAAAATTAATGTCATCTTTTTGTCGCTTAAACCATTTGGGAATTATTTGGCTCAATAATGAAAAAAAGTTTGGATGCCATGGAGTGTTGCTGTTACTTAGTTGAAATCCTCATAAAGTTGATTTTAAACCAACTTTCAATCTCTTTGGATAGCCACCTGTCACCCTCAATGGAACAGGTGACATGACTCAACCAACAACATACAACACTCTCATAGAAGCATGAAGCAAGGAGCATGACATGGTACAGTTTATTCAAGAGATGCCACTCCCTATCATAAGTATTTTTTTTTTTATTATTTACCTATTTATTTTTTATTTTTTACCTATTTATCTGCTATATATAGTATATAAGACTATTTTTTATTTTCTAAGTGCATTTTAAATTCATTTCGCAATTAAATTTGTCTTATGTTGCCTACGTTTCCTTCTTCTTATCAGTCAAAGCATTCAGTGCAAAATTCTCTTTGATTTCGGTGATAACGTGTTGAATATGTCGCAATTTTATACTCTTTACCCTTAAAATTATTATCTGAAGTGTACTGTTCTTATAAAACTATAATTAACTCGAAAAATTTAAAGAATAAATTATCAAAATTTCACAACTAGCCAAAATAGTATTTAGTTAATACTATTGATTCTATAAAATTACATAAAGATAATTTTACCTAAGTACGTAGTAACTAATTGTCGACCGCTTTGCCTTTTTTGTTTCGACAGTATTTTAAAAAGCAGCTAAGCACATTTTTTATAAGCTTGCAAAACAGCAGAGGTAAAAGACAAAAGCCACAAAGACCAACAACACGGCGTATCAGTAACATATATGACACATGTCACGTGACGCCATAACACATCAATTTATTTTTTATTGCAGCACGGCAAAGAGATGAAGAGGACAGAAAGTGAGAGAGAGAGAGAGAAAGAGAGAAAACAACAAATAACACGGGTAATGACAGCAAGCAAACCAAGGCAGGCAGAGACAGGCAGGCAGGCAAAATAAGACATTTTGTGATACGCGCACAGGATAACAAGTTGAACGTGACGAGCATGTGGAAAAAAGAGAAAAGCAAAAATATATAAACTTGTCGGCGTGTTGTGATATAAACAATGCCAAGCACCTTTATGGTTGAAGCACACAAAGGAGCCCGATCCATACAAAAATGATTATGGCATGTGTCGCTCAAGGGAGTGTCCTGGGTCCCATCCTCTATACAGTCTACACCCCTGACCTACCCACCCCAGACATTACTCTCACAGATCCCCCAAATTGATGGGCCAAATCTTTGAAACAAAAAATCTACATCCCTACTCAGGTGTCAAACTGGATAAAAAGTTATATTTATGTAAGCATGTAACCTCTTTAGTCTTTAGACTAAAATCTCGTAGATTACAACTCAACTGGCTAATTAATAAAGACAGTAAACTCCTATTAAACTTTAAAGCCCTTAAACTCACCTTTCCAATGATATATAGGACATATCTGTAGCTTCGATGGTTTGCAAACTATTGGGGTTTCAATTTTAACGGGAAATAGCGTTTTCCCGCTAAACTAGCGGGAAATTCAAAAAGTCGTAGAACAAACATTTCTATATTTTTGAAAAGAAACAAATCCTCATCATTACATCTAAGCTTTTTTAGCGCTTTGATACGCACAAACGAACCGACAAACAAACTGACTTTTCATCTTAATTTGAAAAGTCCACTAAAAATTTCCAATTTTATTATCTGTTGAACCAGTTCTCGGATTTGGGTGATTTGGGTATCAATCGACGCGTATTTTTGATTAGAATTTTTAAAAATAAAAAATTTTACAAAAAGGCCCCAACGGCCCCATAAGCTGCGATCGTTTAAATTTTTCCCCTCCCACTTACACCCCCGTATCTCATGAACCAGGTGAGTTACAAAAAGTTTTAGTATGCCATTTTGTAAGTTAGGACTCAACCTTTCGATCGGTATATAACTCGATCTGATCGGACAGTCGTAGCAAATTTTCCAAATTAGCTGTATATATTGCTAGTCGCCTTTCGCACCCTTCGTGCTGCTTTCGTCACTAGAGCGAACTGCCGTTCGCAGTGATATGACATCTCCAACAAGCAACAACACTTGCATAAATGCAAGGAGCATGGTTTCTCCATCTTCAGAACCGTTTCTGCTAGTTGACCAGCATTTCAAAATTAATGTCATCTTTTTGTCGCTTAAACCATTTGGGAATTATTTGGCTCAATAATGAAAAAAAGTTTGGATGCCATGGTGTGTTGCTGTTACTTAGTTGAAATCCTCATAAAGTTGATTTTAAACCAACTTTCAATCTCTTTGGATAGCCACCTGTCACCCTCAATGGAACAGGTGACATGACTCAACCAACAACATACAACACTCTCATAGAAGCATGAAGCAAGGAGCATGACATGGTACAGTTTATTCAAGAGATGCCACTCCCTATCATAAGTATTTTTTTTTTTATTATTTACCTATTTATTTTTTATTTTTTACCTATTTATCTGCTATATATAGTATACAAGACTATTTTTTATTTTCTAAGTGCATTTTAAATTCATTTCGCAATTAAATTTGTCTTATGTTGCCTACGTTTCCTTCTTCTTATCAGTCAAAGCATTCAGTGCAAAATTCTCTTTGATTTCGGTGATAACGTGTTGAATATGTCGCAATTTTATACTCTTTACCCTTAAAATTATTATCTGAAGTGTACTGTTCTTATAAAACTATAATTAACTCGAAAAATTTAAAGAATAAATTATCAAAATTTCACAACTAGCCAAAATAGTATTTAGTTAATACTATTGATTCTATAAAATTATATAAAAATAATTTTATCTAAGTACGTAGTAACTAATTGTCGACCGCTTTGCCTTTTTTGTTTCGACAGTATTTTAAAAAGCAGCTAAGCACATTTTTTATAAGCTTGCAAAACAGCAGAGGTAAAAAACAAAAGCCACAAAGACCAACAACACGGCGTATCAGTAACATATATGACACATGTCACGTGACGCCATAACACATCAATTTATTTTTTATTGCAGCACGGCAAAGAGATGAAGAGGACAGAAAGTGAGAGAGAGAGAGAGAAAGAGAGAAAACAACAAATAACACGGGTAATGACAGCAAGCAAACCAAGGCAGGCAGAGACAGGCAGGCAGGCAAAATAAGACATTTTGTGATACGCGCACAGGATAACAAGTTGAACGTGACGAGCATGTGGAAAAAAGAGAAAAGCAAAAATATATAAACTTGTCGGCGTGTTGTGATATAAACAATGCCAAGCACCTTTATGGTTGAAGCACACAAAGGAGCCCGATCCATACAAAAATGATTATGGCATGTGTCGCTCAAGGGAGTGTCCTGGGTCCCATCCTCTATACAATCTACACCCCTGACCTACCCACCCCAGACATTACTCTCACAGATCCCCCAAATTGATGGGCCAAATCTTTGAAACAAAAAATCTACATCCCTACTCAGGTGTCAAACTGGATAAAAAGTTATATTTATGTAAGCATGTAACCTCTTTAGTCTTTAGACTAAAATCTCGTAGATTACAACTCAACTGGCTAATTAATAAAGACAGTAAACTCCTATTAAACTTTAAAGCACTGCTTTATAAAAAACTAATTGGTCCATTATGGCACTATGCACTCCCTGTTTGGGGATCCCTCTCCAGACAATCCCAAATTAACCGAGTTACTATCTTTCAAAATGTCACACTTAGAACAGTTACTAATGCCCCGGAGCGCACTACAAACTCATCAATTCACAATGACCTTAAGATTAAAACAGTAGAAGATACATATGATAACTACTCATCAAATTATGTCACAAGGCTAAGTATTCACCCAAATATCGAAGCCAAAAGACTCATTGCTACGCCCAACATACCATTTCGTCTTGCAAGAAGCAGACCCAGATATATTCAACAAATTGATAAACACATCAAAGCAATTCAACAACATATGCCTGTAATTCCTCTCACAATTTTAAGAAGACAACCACCTAACCTACATAATCTTATAAATAGAAAACTAGTAATCCTTCAAAGAATAGCTGAACTTCGCTCTAGACTCCCATTTGACCCAGATACTACCGCACGCTCCTGTAGACTTCGCTTCCAAATATCTGCAGAGCAAATTAATGATATCACAAGAGAGCTCCGTTCTCTTAATAGTGAACTTCAAATCACTGAACGACTAATTACAGCCATGCACCCACAATCCAACTCAACTCCACAACCAGCTCCACATACACAACCATATCCCAACACGGAAGCAAATATATCATATGCAGCAACCTTTTTCTTTCAACCAAATCAACCAAATCATCGAAATCTTATTCCAATACTCAATTGAAACAAACCGACTAATAAACATCACTTCTTCGAACTCCAACTCTAACCATCTCCCTCAACCTGTTACTCAACCAAATCACAATCCAACACAAAACCCATATAATCCCCAACATGATACAATACCGTCATCATTACCACATTAAAAACAACTCAATTGCACTCACCATATTTGAGACCAAATCAAAAATTCAACCCTTCTATTAATTTCCACTTATCCAATTCAAAAATTCAAAAATAATTTATCCACATACGCAATTTAACAACTTCCAAACTCTACCTTTATTTACTATATAAACAACTATCAAAATTAATAATGAATAAACCCAATCAAACATCTCTACCCTGTAAATAAACAAACACCTAATTCATTGAATACTCCACTTTTAAATCCTTCCTTCTTTGACAATAACAAATAAGATGAACTTAAAACAAACAAATATTAGACTACCATACTCAACCTTACTCCAAAAATTAATTTACCAAATATTTAAATAAATAATTATCAGCTAATTACTACTCCCTACTCCCCTCCAAATTCACCCTGTGACAAATAAAAACATAACAAGCTTTGACTTGGTGTCACTTGGACCACTTGAATGTACACTAGCCTGGCCGCGGCTTGTATGGCGTTTTTTCAAGTTGGCGATATCAATGAGCGCCGGGCTGAAAAATAATCATTTTTACCCCTAGAATGCACTTGCAAAATTTGAGCTCGATCGGAGTTTATTTGATGGACCCAAAAACGGGTCAAAGGTCAACATTTGGCATTTGTATGAAAAAAAAAAGTTGTTGTATGGAAAACTTTTTTGTTAATAAAGATATATTTACCAAACTTGCAGATTGTGGTTGAATTATTGTATTTTACATCCTGACCAAATTTGATCGAAATCGGGCTACTATATCATATAGCTACTATAGGAACGATCGGATGAAAATTTACGTTTAGTATGAAAAACTTTTTTGTTTCTAAAAATATCTTCACCAAACTCACAGATAGTGTATTTGGGACTGTCTTATACACCCCGACCAAATTTGGTCCAAATCGGATTACTATATCCTATAGCTTCCATGGGAACAATCGTATTTTTTTTTAACATTAACAGGGATGTTAACGAATGACGACTCTGCGCTTAGTAATTCTAGCGAATTCGTATTTTTAACGGATTTTACAGTTATAAAATGAGCAGGGTCGTTCGTTTTTGAATGTAAACAAAAGAAGACCCTGTGTTTTGTTTGATATCTGGTGTTTTAACATTTAAGTTTAATTCATTATTCGAGCGAAACAGTGTAATAATAATCATTATAACTGCATAAAATGGAAAAATCAATTATTAAAACTCGTCAATGTGATGAAAAACAGCGGCATATATCTTTTGTTGGTCATGTGTCACACCAAATTGTGGGAGCCAAGTTGCCATCCAACAGACAAGTACTGAAAGTTTTTTTTTACAACATGCGCTTTGTCAAACTAGCGTCTAAGGATAGTGCTAGGCTCGCAATCGACGCGGCTACAATATTTTGGCAACAAGCGCGCGTTCCCACCCGCGATTCTCATAAATGTGGAGCAAAGCTTATAAAAATGTATGACGAGTGGAAAACTTTCAACAAAGTAAAGGTGGAGAAAATGTCTGCTGGGAAAAAAAAAAAATTTGATATTTTTATGGATAAGATAGATGATCTTTTTGACGTTGCGGCTGCCGATGCTTTGACGATTTGACAGATTTGGTCGGTAGAGCATGCGTTGAACGCATTACAGTTTTGGTGAGCTACAATGGGTCGTACAAGTTCTTAGGTGCTCCAAAAGTTGAATCAAGTACAGGGATGAACATCGCCCAAGCTGTACATAACACTTTGATAGAATGGGACATTGCAGAAAAAGTAGTAGCCTCGAGCTTTGACACAACGGCCTCCAACACTGGTCTCGAACGAGGTGCCTGCAGTATTTTGGATGACCTTCTCGGTCGTAATCTAATTTATCTCGGATGCCGTCATCACATTTATGAGATTGTGCTCAAAGCTGTCTTTGAAAAGTTTGGTAAAACCAGTGGACCAGAAACTTTAATTTTTAACAGGTTTGCGGATATATGGCCAAATATAAACCAAATTGATTTTCAATACGGCTTGCAAGATGAAATTGTCGCAGAAAAGATTTCTCAAAATGATTGCGAAGATCTCAAAGTGTTTTGCAGAGCAAGGCTTAAGTACACGCAAGTTCGCAGCGACTACAAAGAGCTTTTAGAGTTAACAATGGCATTTCTTGGCGAAAATGTTGGGGCTTTTCGGACTTGTGGGGCGACATCTCATGCAAGATTCATGGCAAAGGCAATATACAGCTTGAAAATCTTTCTGTTTCGTAACCAGTTTAAAATGACGCCGAGAGAGCTGAGCAATATTCGAGACATCTCTGTATTTGTTGTTAAGCTCTACATAAAGGCTTGGTTCGGATGTACCAATGCTATTGCTAGTCCCAATCAAGATTTGAGTTTTTTGCGAGCAGCTTTCGAATTTTCTACGATCGATACTGTCGTTTCTGAAACGGTTGTTAATAAAATGAAAAATCATTTATGGTACTTAACACCTGATGCAGTGGGCTTAGCATTTTTTGACCCAACAGTATCGCTCGAAGAAAAGCGAAACATGATTAAAAAATTAAAAGCAATGGAACCAACTGTACCTTTCTAAAATTTCAGAACAATGACAGACATAAAAAAACTTTTAAAATGCAGCTTATCTGATTTTGTGTCATACAAAACGAAAAATCTTATTTCCAGTTTTGAGCTTCAAACTGATTTTCTTGCGCTTGATCCATCCAAATGGAATAATATTGAGGAATATCAAACTGCATTAAATATTTTTCAAAATCTTAGCGTTGTTAATGATCTTGCGGAGCGTGGAGTAAAATTTATGAAAGACTACAACCGACTTTTAACACGCGATGAAACAGAAGCACAATTCATCTTGCAAGTTGTCGATTTATATAAAAATAAATATCCGAGCCATACAAAATCAGAATTGACTTAAGTTCTAAGTGTATATTATTATTAATGTGTAAAAAAATGTGTTTATTTTTAAATATGCGATATATATATATATTTAATATAATAATATAATGAAAAATATTTTGTTTTACTTTGTCTGAAAAATTTCTTAAGAATTCTCATACTAAGCCTATTATTCGACCGATTGTTCCCATGGAAGCTATAGGATATAGTAATCCGATCTGGACCAAATTTGGTCGGGGTGTATAAGACAGTCCCAAATACACTATCTGTGAGTTTGGTGAAGATATTTTTAGAAACAAAAAAGTTTTTCATACTAAACGTAAATTTTCATCCGATCGTTCCTATAGTAGCTATATGATATAGTTGCCCGATTTCGATCAAATTTGGTCAGGATGTAAAATACAATAATTCAACCACAATCTGCAAGTTTGGTAAATATATCTTTATTAACAAAAAAGTTTTCCATACAACAACTTTTTTTTTTCATACAAATGCCAAATGCTGACCTTTGACCCGTTTTTGGGTCCATCAAATTAACTCCGATCGAGCTCAAAATTTGCAAGTGTATTCTAGGGGTAAAAATGATTATTTTTCAGCCCGGCGCTCGTTGATATCAAAGAATTTTTTTAAAAAGGCCACCCTAATGTACACATGTACGTCAACGCCCAACCAGCATACAGCATAAAGCATAAAGCATTAAACTAGAACTAAGTTAGTAGCAACAAATAAACTCAACCAAAACGTTATACTCCTCTACTTCATATTTTCCTCATTACAACAAGATAATACGCTCCAAAGAAACTCAAAGAAGCTTAAATTAAAATAAAATCCCATAATCTTTCTAGTCTATAAACGATTACACAGCTTACACACCTTTTGTTGCTTCCCCTCAATTCCTATTTCTAGACTCATTATTAAACTTTTAAGCTTCATAACATCATAATATCAATAATCTAAAGCATTTGCAAACTGAAATTTCAATAAATACACCACAAATAAATACTTACCTATAAATCACTCCAAATTATATATAATAAATCCACTTTATAGGCACTTCAACCCATAAATTTAAAATAAAACAATTAAATACGGTAAAATTCTGTTTTACGCCGAAAGGTTAAAAAAAAAAAAAAAAAAAACCCCAAATAAAGGGCAAATTATAATTAATTTAGCAAAAAAAAAAAGTTTGGGGACTCAAATAGTTTAATTTTAAAAAATCTTTAAAGTTTGCATAGAAAATTGCTAATTTTTGTTGCTGCTTTGTGCAACTTGTCACTATAACAGCTCGTTTACCAACACTGCTTTTGTGATATGATTCCGATTTGGAACCAATTGAACTGTAAGATTTTTTGAATGTTTTCCAACACTGCTTTTAAACCTTAATATGAAAATAATTATCTCTTTTA
This sequence comes from Drosophila phalerata, assembly GCA_951394115.2. Taxonomy (NCBI): domain Eukaryota; kingdom Metazoa; phylum Arthropoda; class Insecta; order Diptera; family Drosophilidae; genus Drosophila; species Drosophila phalerata. Next base: position 117,908 of record CATOAP020000068.1, read on the forward strand.
AAAAATATTGGGGCCCTGAATTAGAGAGCCGTACGCAAATTAATTTTTTTTAAATGGCGTGTTTCCCTAATTTCTTCAACATACCTCCGAGAACTCTTCATCTTCATTATTTATAGACACATTTGATGGGTTGTAAAGTTTTCCTATGGCCATGAAAATCTCATGGATTTTGCTCGGACAAATCCGTTCAGATAAAATGACATTGTGATTTCGTAAGAAATCAAACAATTGGTTATCACTGAATTTATGAAATTTTATCATAGACAAACTGCAGCCAGTGCACGACATTTTGCCGACAAATAATTTTTGAAAGTTTCCCGTTCTAAATAGTGTTGGTAAACATGCAATTAATCGGACAGTTCCGATTCGGAATCAAATTACATAAAAAGTGTTGGAAAACGGCTGAAAAGAGTGAAAAGTTCCACAAAGCAACATCAAAAAAGTTCATTTTTATTCGAATTTTCAAAGATTTTTAAAAAAAAAAGTATTTGAGTCCCCAAACTTTTTTTTTTTGCTAAATTCTTGATAAATTACCCGCTATTTGGAGTTTTTTTTTTTTTTTTTTTTGAAACTTTCGGCGTAAAACAGAATTTTACCTTATATCTGGGGTAAGCAAAAATTAATAATTAAAAATGATCCAACATTTGTTGCAATGATTGGGGAAAACCCAGAAAACCCCAATCAGATCAATAAATATTAGTGTTGAAGTTAGTAATAGTATGAAAAATAATATAACATGTTATTTGTATTAGTAAGGTTACGAATTTAACGATTTAAAATATTGGAAAAGTGCGGATTTTGGTGAAGGGAGAGGGAGAGAGAGTTCCGAGTAGAAAACGTGAAAAAGGCTATTATAATTAGTGCATAATTCACGGAACGAACCGTGTGAAACGTAATCAGTTTTGCATGTAGGTAAAAATAAAGGCCTGTAATTCCTAGTAGACCTGCGGGGGACCGAAAATCTGAGGCGGCCCAAAAGGGAACTAGAATCAATGTCGCCATTAATCAATTTGTGAAGAAAAACCACACTAAGAGTTTTTCTACAGTTTTTATACGTTGTTTTACAGTTCTAATATGGATATTGTTAATCGTATAAGAACCTAAGTAAGACATACACTTTGAACAATTGAGATGCAACTTATTGGCCGAGCACCATAGTTGCATAGTGTTCAAATCGTCTTGCAGACAATTGTGAAACAGGGAATCAGTGTATGAAAAAATAAGCTTAACATCATCTGCATACATTAAAATATAAGAATGGGACAGAATAGTGAGTAGATCGTTAATGAACAGTGTAAAAAATAAAGGTTCTAAGTGACTACCTTGAGGTACACCAGAAGTTACATGAACTAAACTCGAAATGGTTGGCCTAGGAAGCACTTTTTGGGTCCTACCTTTTAAGTAAGTTAAAACCTATACAGTTAAGTTTGTAAAGTAAGAGGTCATAGTTCACAGAGTCAAAAGCTTTACTGAAAATGCATCATTTACCATGGAGGTGAATTCAAGCAAGTTGGTCGTAGTAGACTGACCCTTAATAATGCCGTGTTGTGCAGGTGAAATTATCGATTTACAGAGATGCTGCAAAGAAGAAACATGGATTTTTTCAAATAATTTAGGAATGGCTGATAGCTTTGCAATGCCTCTGTAATTAGAAATATCAGACTTACCACCTTTATTTGTGGAGGGGAATGATATAAGATTCTTTCCAAAGATATGTAAAGATTGAAGTTTCAAGTGATTGATTAAAAAGCTTATGCAACGGAGCAGCTAAAGAAGAACAGCATTCCTTAAGTAGACAACTAGGAATGTTGTCTGGCCCAGAAATGAAAGAAGATATTAAAGAGCTTATAGAAGAGATTATATTGTTATAAGAAATAGAGGGAGCCAACATAGTGTTAAATTGAAAAATAGAATAAGGATAAGATGAGTTGGAAGTGGAGAATATCGTTGTTGGAGAGTAGGTGGATTGAAAAAAGTTAGCAAATAGTTTAGCGGCTGCAGAGTCGTTGCCAGCAATATCTGTCCCAAGAAAGAAAGAGGAAGGTAAACTAGAGGAATTACGCTTCGAGTTAACAAATTTATAAAATTGTTTAGGGTTTTTTTCAACGAGTTCTCGTAGTATAGCGAGGCAAAGTCCGACTTGGCCAAATGACAGAAAATGAGTCATGAGGGACACTTATTTTAAAAGATGCTATTTCGCGAGCAGTGGCAAAATTAAATTTAGTGATTGAGACACTAGCAGAAATTTTGCTAGAAATGTATGCCGCTACAGATTCACAAGTAGTGTCCGAGGATAACCTGGACACAAATACTTGCTTACGAGGAGCAACAACTTTTAATTTAGGGACCTCAGATGTAGAGGCAGCTACGTTATCAGTAGTATTGTTAGGCGTTGCATTGCGAGGAAGTCTACCCTTCCGACCCGAACCAGTCCGCACCGAAGACGCGATGACTTGGCTAGTTCAAATGTCTGAGTGATATAATCACCTGCAGAAGGTGTAGGAGAAATGAATAGGTTAACAATACTCGGACTGGCCGATACGGACAACGTTGGGGAGGCATCTTGATAGTGACGAGATGTCAATGGAGTCACGTAGGGGAACTGCTAAAAATTGAGGATCAGGTGGAGAGTTAAATTTATTTTGGCTAAGCAGATCGAGACTAGAGTCAAAATCACTCGAAAGAAGCTTAGACATTTTGTGAAGTTTTAAGAATTGGTTTCTCACAGAAGTATACATTCTTGAGAGATCATTTTGCAACTCGATACTTATTGGACAAGATCATTTCACTGCACCACATTCCATGCATTAGATTGTCACACAACCAACAATTAATAAATCTCGGTTGATCAAGACCATCGGCACACTTAATAGTGCAGTTTTTCTTACAGCACACATATTTCCTACAGGGGTTAAAGATAAATAACTAGGTCGAACAGGCAGAATTGCGCACGTAAATAGAGCGGGAGGCACTCAAATGAAGCTCTAAACCAGAGAGCAACCACAAAAACAATTTGCTGTGAGAGCGCGCTGCTAAACAAAACGAAGTGCAGCAGCGAACACACACACACAAACAAATGTATTAAGATGTGCGAAGCGCCAAAACTGAGATAAGGAGATGTAAACACAAACAAAAACAATCGCTGTGCTTACAATAACAACAATCTTGTGTGAGCGAGGTATAAAGCAAAAGCCGATATACACAAACAAACAGACGCACAAGAATGTAAAGATTTAGGGTAAAAAGCAAAACTAAGCTTAGCAAAAATAAAATGCTATTTATTTTGACCACAATGCACAAATGATACAACTTACACAGCAAGTCGATAGCTAGTTCACTTTTGCACAATTTTAGATGTTAAAATATTAAAACGGTTTGTAATTATTCACAAAAAATCATGAAAGTTTACGAGCCAAATTAAAACACGTCTGTTTCGCTTAAGCAAAGAACTCTCTCTTATTCTTTTTACCAAATGAACCTTCACTCCATATGTTTCAAATCAAAACTTATCAAATTAATTAAATATTTGACCTGCATATAACAAGCATTAGCTTGGTGTCGCTTGGACCACATGAATGTACTTACTTAGTACATCAACGCCCAAGCAGAATGGGAATGAGCTTTGCCTAGACTCTTTCTGCCTTCATGTGTTGTTGCGAGAGGCTGTCTCATGCGACCAGGGCGAAGAGGGTGCTATTATATTGAATTCCAGGAGCCCTGTCTTTAACAAAGACATGAGCAGCCAAGGCAATGTGAACCCCTCAACAAAAGGCGAACTCATTCTAATTTCCATACTTCTCTCCTCAAATATACCCTACACATTCCCTCATCATATACTAAATACAACGGCTATTAAATACCAAAATTATACCATATACTAAAATTCATTAAAAATTGTATGTAATCACACATAGGGAATATATTAAAACAACCCGCCCAATCGCCACGTGGTCCCCATCGAGTGCGCTTGTGGTTAGTCAACAGCAATTAGGCCCCAGTTTTTATATGTGACTATGCATAAGGCACTCACATATTATAAAAAAAAAAAAACGCGTGCCTGTAATCGAGGCAATGCATTAATCTCATGCATAAGATCTCAAAACTATAATGTTTTAGCCACCGGCTCTCCCACTCATTTTCCACGCTACCAAAATAATAGACCCTCTGCTATCGATTTTGCAATATACTATGGCATCCAAGATGAGCTCCTACAAATTCAATCCTCACTTGACCTTGGCTCTGACCACCTCCCATTGCTAATCAACCTCTCAAACAAACCAAATATTATCCCATTTATCAAACCAATTCTATCTGCTAATGCTAATATCAAAAAAAATTCAATTATGGCTTAACCAAAATATACATCTCAATACAGAAATCTCCTCTGGAGAAGATGTTGAAGATGCAGTCTATATACTTACTAGAAACATACACCAAGCTGCCACCTTTGCCTCAAACAATTCTAACCACCTACCACCAACTAGTAGATTCCGAATTCACTACACCCCCAATCGTCACATACAAAATATGCTCATAGTTAAACGCTACTATAAATACAATCACCTTGTCCGTCGCAACCAAGACGCCAGAAGGCTCCACAGAATTGTATCAAAGAGACTCAAAAAAGCACTTGAAGCCAATAAAGCATGAAGATTAGATAGAACACTACAAGCCATTGATCCCAAAGACAGATAAAGTATGCAAAAGCTATGGAAATTTACCAAACAAATAAAAAGGCAACCAACTCCCTATCTTCCAATAAGACGACACATTGCAATCGAAGATAGCTCCAATCCCAGTTCCAATTATAACAACCAAATTTTGTGCAAAACCCCAATTGAAAAGGCTGAAGCATTTGCGCTTCTTCTAGAACAAAGCTTCAAGCCCACAACAATGGAAAATTGCAGTAGTCACAATGATTCCCAAACCATCTAAACCCACAGATCAACTCTTCTCTTACAGACCAATAAGCCTCTTATCAGGCCTCTTATCAGGCCTATACTAGAACGACTATTATTATTATTATTGACCAAAAACTTGCTCGCATTACCCAATTTATACTTAGAGCCTTTGAAAAAAGCCAATACTGCTCTGCAGTATACATTGATGTACAAGAAGCCTTTGATAGAGTATGGCATCAAGGCCTATTCTATAAACTCAAATTAATTCTCCCACTGCCATTATACAATATTATCTCTCATTATCTTTCAAATCGCACCTATGCTGATGACACAGTAATAATGTGTGCTTCAGAATCCCCTAATTCTGCTATACAGCAAGTTGAAAACATGCTCGACGCTCTTTCAAACTGGACCAATAAATGGTACATCAAAATAAACGCAAGTAAGACAGCTCACGTATTCTACATGAAAGAGAGAAAGTGAACTTGGCCATCCGAGATACTCACCCAAATTGATCGGCCAAATCTTTGAAACAAAAAATCTACATCCCTACCTAGGTGTCAAACTGGATAAAAAGTTATATTTCTGTAAGCATGTAACTTCTTTAGTCTCTAGACTAAAATCTCGTAGATCACAACTCAACTGGCTAATTAATAAAGACAGTAAACTTTATTAAACTTTAAAGCACAGCTTTATAAAAAACTAATTGCTCCATTATGGCACTATGCACTCCCTGTTTGGGGTTCCCTCTCCCGACAATCCCAAATTAACCGAGTTACTATCGTTCAAAATGTCACACTTAGAACAGTTACTAATGCCCCGGAGCGCACTACAACCTCATAAATTCACAATGACATAAAGATTAAAACAGTAGAAGATACATATGATAACTACTCATCAAATTATGCCACAAGGCTAAGTATTCACCCAAATATCGAAGCCAAAAGACTCATAGCTACGCCCTACATACCATTTCGTCTTGCAAAAAGCAGACCCAGATATATTCAACAAGTTAATAAATACATTAAACCAATTCAACAACATATGCCTGTAATTCCTTTCACAATTTTAAGAAGACAACCACCTAACCTACATAATCTTATAAATAGAAAACTAGTAATCCTTCAAAGAATAGCTGAACTTCGCTCTAGACTCCCATTTGACCCAGATACTAACGCACGCTCCTTTAGACTTCGCTTCCAAATATCTGCAGAGCAAATTAATGATAATTTTAAGAAGACAACCACCTAACCTACATAATCTTATAAATAGAAAACTAGTAATCCTTCAAAGAATAGCTGAACTTCGCTCTAGACTCCCATTTGACCCAGATACTACCGCACGCTCCTTTAGACTTCGCTTCCAAATATCTGCAGAGCAAATTAATGATATCACAAGAGAACTCCGTTCTCTTAATAGTGAACTTCAAATCACTGAACGACTAATTACAGCCATGCACCTACAATCCAACTCAACTCCACAACCAGCTCCACACACCCAACCACATCCCAACATGGAAGCAAATATATCAAATGCAGCTACCTTTTTCTCTCAACCAAATCAACCAAATCAACGAAATCTTATTCCAATACCCACACCTGTAACAAATACAGTAAGAAAACTTAGTTTATATGAACTATCCCAAAGAAGAGAAAACCTGCTCATAAGAATAGGAGAACTTCAAGCTGCACTCCCTTATGACCCTGATACCACCCTCTCCGCTTCCCATCCACTGCCGCCCGAATGACTCACATCAACAGAAACATTCGTCAATTAAACAACGAACTTATCGAAACAAACCGACTAATAAACATCACTTCTTCGAACTCCAACTCTAACCATCTCCCTCAACCTGTTACTCAACCAAATCCCAATCCAAACACAAAACCCATATAATCCCCAACATGATACAATACCGTCATCATTACCACATTAAAAACAAGGGGGCTCCGTCCCCGGCTCGCTTCGCTCGCGGTGAGGTGCGGCTACAGTCGAGCACGCTCGACAGTAGGATACCCTGAGCCCAGGTACTCTTTTATAAATGTTGATTTTCGACCAATTATTCCAATGGCAGCTATATGATATATGGAACCGATCTGAACCAAATCTGGTCAGAATGTACAAAACCAACATAAATGCATATTCTATCAGTTTGGTTAAAATATCTCAAAAAACAAAGAACGGTAATTGTCTATTAGTTAGGGCCCATCTAAAAAAAAAAAAACCACAAAGAGGGGGTGATTTATGATGAATTTAGAAAAAAAAAATAAGTTGGCGGTCTCAACTAGTTTATTTTTAAAAAATCTTTAAAGTTTCTAAATAAAATTAAATTTTACATGGTTGTATTTCGCAATTTGTCACTATTTTTGACCGTTTACCAACACTACTCTTGGGCAATTTTGATTTTAATTCTGACGCGCCCGATTTATAACCGTTAACCAACACTACATATAACGGAATCTTGCAAAAAGCTATGATTCCACAAAAAATGTCGTGCACAGGTTGTGAAATTACATCGAGGGAGTTTTATAGACTCAGTGAAAGTGAGTTGTTTGACTTCTTGCGGAGTCACAACGTAATTCTCACTGAAAAGATTTGCCCGAAGTGTGGTGCGGTGTGCCGATTGGATTGCCAAAACGGAACGTCGTTTTTCTTCACCTGCCGTGCGTATGTTACTCAGCAAGCGGCAAGCAAGAAGAAGAAGCTTCAAGTTCGGTGCAATTTCAAGCAGACAGTGTGTTTATAAATAAACATAAACTTATAAATTCGTGCGGCCTTAGAATCAATAAAATTCCCCGCCGCAAAATGTTTATAAATAAACATATAATTTATCTTGCGAGCCTCAGAATATTAAAAACAACCCTCTCTGAAAAAATGAGTAGAATATTCGTTGCATGTGATCATATAACATATGAGCTAAATATAGAAAAGGGTCAACCACTAAAGTAAAAGTATATGTGAGCCCTACGCCAACACATACGATAGTCATTACCTATAACTCAAGTAGGTACCAACTGTACAAAAACTCAAAATTTACCATTTGGAGTAATTCTTTGTAAAAATAAACCCAAATATTCTCACTCAAAAACTGAGGATAACATTACACTAGAATAAGAAACATTGTTTAGCATTAAGATAAAAAAGGACAACCATAGTATTGTTAAGGTTGTCACAAAAAGAAGATGATTCTCATAGCAGCTATATAAGCTGATGTGAGCCAATAAAGAAATTAGTCTTGAACTGAACCCGACCCACGGTAATTCTTTTATTTCTCATTGCTAGCGCTTGAACCCGACCAACGGTAATTTTTGCCTAGCTCTATCAGGGATTTTAGGAGAGGCCTCGATCGAGTATTTATCAATACTTGTTCATTTGGTCCATCGAGCGATTGCATACGTACTCGTATCAACCTCGACAAATAATACGCAGGCGTAGGTCTTCGGGCCTCCCGTGATTGTTATTTGAGACAGGGAAACAGCGAAAATTTCCAAAATTTTACGAAGTCCGTGCAGCTTGTAGCGCCGGCAAATTTTACGAAGTCCGGGCAGCTTGTAGCGCCGGCAAAAAATACAAAGTCCGAGTAGCTTGTAGCGCCGGCAAAAATAACAAAGTCCGAGTAGCTCGTAGCGCCGGCAAAAAATTTTCTCAGATACTTACAACATCTGGGCAACGCAGAAGGAAGAAGCAGAAATTCTCAGATACTTACAACATCTGGGCAACGCAGAAGGAAGAAGCAGAAAAAACTCAGATACTTACAACATCTGGGCAACGCAGAAGGAAGAAGCAGAAATTCTCAGATACTTACAACATCTGGGCAACGCAGAAGGAAGAAGCAGAAAAAACTCAGATACTTACAACATCTGGGCAACGCAGAAGGAAGAAGGAAAAAAAACTCAGATACTTACAACATCTGGGCAACGCAGAAGGAAGTAGCAGAAACAACATCAAAAATAAATATATTTTTTTGATAACAAAATTTTTTTTTTAATTTTTTTGTTAAAAAAACCAAAATTAAACATATAAATATAATTTTTTCTCACGCTAAAATTTCTTCTTTGTTTCAAATATTTGTCGTTGGTTAAATGAAGCAGAAGTTCTCTAAGCTACAAAATATTGAATTTTTAAAGGCAGCAGCTGAACCAGGTGCTTGCCCTAAACCATTAACAATTGAACAATATAAACAAAGACAAATAAAAAAAAGGACCCCACTTCCTCAAGAAAAGAAAATTCGAAAAAGGGGATCGGGAAAAAAGAAACAAAGAAGAAAGCAGAGAAAAGAACTTTATAGATTAATAACAATATCTACAGGAGAGCTTCAACAAAAATTTATAAGCGAACTGAAGCAATTAAATACACTAGCAAAAGTAAACAATAAGAATAAGAACAAAATAAATGTTAATAATAAGAAAATAAAATAAAAATAGAAATTTCTGCCTTACAATTGAATTAAATTGAATTATACGATTAAAAAAAAAAAAAACATACGAACAAATTTTTTCCGGTAGCTTCTACAATAATTTTACACAATAATTTAAAAAAAAAAAATATGTTTTTTTATCTATCTTAAAAAAAATATAATATTCATTCATTACAAGATATTTTTGATGAAAAATATTCAAACAATATTAAAAAAAGTAAAATTCAAATTAATTCATTTTAAAATCATTTTATATATATATATACATTTACGAATCGAATTTTAATCATTTAAAAAATAATAATATATAACTGAATTAACATGGCTCTTACTAGAGAACAGATTAAGGCTATCGCCAAAAATCAATTCTCAATCTACAACAATATAATAGAATTAGAACAGAAATGGATTGCAAAAAAGATAGACGAAGAGACAGCCGAAGCCGAAATTCTCAAGCTTTGGGCAGCCTTTGAAACACAGAATCGGGAAATAGTTCCAGAATGCAATTATTTTGAGCACGAAACATTTCAGAAGGCACTCGATATAAAAGAAAGAATACTTATGAGTATTACTAGGGAAACAGTTGACCCAGTTGTAGTTTCACAATGGGAAAGGCAAATCCAAAGATTTTTACGAGGTACATATGATTTTCGAAAATCGATTGATTTCAGCAGGACCACTGAGGATGCAGATCTAGAAAATAAATTTCTTGAAGATGAGTTTGATCAATTTCAAGAAATAATGTTTCCCAGAAACAACTCAAATTAAAACAAATTGAGATTCCTCCCTTCAATGGAGATCTTGCGACTTGGGTTGCATTTTATGATTTGTTTAGCAATTTAGTAGATAATAACCACAATCTAAGCAGAAAGGAAAAACTTATCCGCTTAAAAGAATTGGTTAAAGGAGAAGCTGAGTATCTAATTAGACACCTAGTGGTCTCCGAAGAAAATTATGAGAGGGCAATTGAAATCTTGAAAGAAAGATTTGAAAACAGGAGGCAGCTATTCACAAATCATTTTGATACTTTATTGGATCAGCCTTTGATGAATAGCGAGTCTGAAAAAAGCGTGAGACAGATGTTGGACACAACTCGTCAATGCTTACATGCAATAAAAGGCATGAAAATTGATGTAGGAGACGCAGATCCGTTTCTAGCAAGAATAATTTTGAGAAAGTTTGATAGAAACGGACTGCAACAGTACGAACAAACAGTTCGGAAAACAAAAGATATCCAAAATTTGGATGACATCTTTGAGTTTTTAGAGCAGCATCTGCAAGCTATAAAAACTCTTCAGCCTCATAAAAAAGAGAAACCAAAAATTTTAAATACTGCGCAGGTGCAAATCTGTGCATACTGCAAATTTTCAGGGCACGTTATTGAGAATTGCCGAAAGTTTTCGTCCTTAGCTTTGGACGATAAAAAGCAATTCTTAAGAAAAGTAAGCTTATGCTTCAGGTGTTTAAGCCCCCCATATATGGAGAAATGTAACAATTTCAATCCAGTATGCAACATATGCAAGGGAAAGCATAACACATTGCTGCATAATGAAAGGGAGCACCAAGCGTCCCTGACAACACGTTCAGCTCCGATTATTTTGCTAGCTACTGCAATAGTAGAAGTGAAAGCAAAATCGGGTGAATGGATGACATTACGTGCGCTAATTGATCAAGGCTCACAGTCAACAGTCATTTCAGAAGAAGCAGCTCAATTATTAAAGCTCCCAAGACAGAAGAAAAGAACTCAGCTTCATGGATTGGGAGATAATTTAGTCGGGATATCAAAGTCTATGCTGCAATTGGAAATGAGACCTAAAATTCTTGATCAGGGCATAACCCAAGAAGGATCGATAATTGGGCAGTACACAAAACTAGGCTGGATTTTGTCCGGACCAATTCAAATTCCAGATAAAAAGAGAATTTGTACTGCACTGCCAGTGAATTTAGAAAAATTTTGGGAGCTAGAAGAAGTATCAGCTGATACAAGTCCTACCGATAATGAAAAATGCATGGCTTTATTTGAAAATACTACAACCAGGGACCAAGAAGGAGGATTTGTGGTAAAAATGCCCTTTGTGGACGACAAGTCATTGGGATCATCAAAAAATCGAGCAATGGCTCGAATGCTTAGTCTAGAAAAACGATTAGCAGCAAATAAACCTCTTAAAGAACAGTATACAGAGTTTATGGACGAATATATAAATAAAGGTCATATGGTTGAAGCAAAACAAAACACACAAGGAAGATACTATATGCCACATGAGCCAGTATTAAGGGAAGAAAGCCTGACAACAAAGCTTCGGGTAGTATTTGATGCATCGTGTAAAATGACAAACGGAAAAAGTCTTAACGACATCCAATTAACAGGTCATAACGGCAGACGTAGAAAAAATGTATAGGCAGATAAGACTAAAAAAAGAAGATCAGGATTTTTTAAGAATTCTATGGCGTACAGACCCACGGGACACGATGAAAGAATATAAAATGACAACAGTCACTTATGGAACAGCATCAGCTCCTTTCCTAGCAACTAGATCTTTGCTAGAAATATCACTTCAATCAAAAAATGAGTTGATAAAAAACAGAATAAAGGACGATTTTTATATGGACGACTTAATGACGGGTGCCGATGACTTGAACCAATGTATACAGATACAAAAAGAAATAGGTATTGAACTAGGGAAACACGGATTACACCTGCGAAAATGGACATCTAACAATAAATTGATTAAAGCCGCTTTACCAGGGACAGAAAATAAGTTGTTCGAAACGAACGACGAAGAATCAGTAAAGACTCTTGGGTTGAAATGGAATCCGCTAAAAGATGAGTTCAGTTTTCAGATAAATGCAAGCGAAATAGCCAATGTAATGAAGCGAAAAGCTCTGTCAACATTAGCTAAAATTTTTGACCCATTGGGTTGGCTCTCACCTGTTACTGTCGTTGCTAAGCTATTTATTCAACGAATTTGGCAATCCGAATACAAATGGGACGAAAATCTTAATTCACAGTTGGTCTGTGAGTGGAACGGGTTTCTCAGAAAATTGCCCGATCTTCAAGAGATTAAAATTCCCAGATGGGTCAACGCAACTGAGGACGAGCCACCAGAAATTCATGGGTTTGCTGACGCCTCAGAATTAGCGTACGCCTCAGAATTAGTATATGCAAAAACATCAAAAGGGGTAATCATTTTAGCTAGCAAAACAAAAGTCAATCCAATACAGAATAGGAAAACACTGCCAAAACTAGAACTTTGTGCAGCCCATTTGTTAGCAAGCCTCTTAGAAAAAATTAGGACAACAATGGAAAAATGCACATCAATATATGCAAGGAGTGATTCAACAATAACTTTATGTTGGATCAAAAACAATAAAAGTAAAGATAGATTCGTGCGATCAAGGGTCGATTATATTAACAAGATGGGACCTGATATAAACTGGAGGCATGTAGGGTCAAAAGATAATCCAGCCGACATAGGTTCTAGAGGAATTTCAGCAGACAAACTCAAGGAAAAACAGTTATGGTGGAATGGGCCAAAATGGTTACTTAAAAATAAAGAAGAATGGCCAGAAGAAGATAAGCTGGAAAACCAACTTAGTTTTCAGATAGGAGTAAAGGAAGACATAATTCAAGTTCTTGTGGAAAAATGTAGCTCCTTTGGAAAATTAACGCGGATAATAGGATATATTATATTATTTAAAAAACTTTGTCAAAGGAAAATTACACCAAGAAAATTAGAGAAAGATGAAATAGACGAAGCAGTCACTATAATTTTGAAAAAACACCAACGGTTTGAGTTTGCCCAGAAGATCTTCGACTTACAAAACGACAAGAATGTTAACCTAAAAAGCAAATTAGCTTCACTTTATCCATACCTAGATGAGAAAGGAATTTTAAGAGTAGGAGGTAGACTAAAATTTGCTGACATAAGCTATAATCAGAAGCACCCAATTATATTAAACAATTCGCATTTAACGAATATCATTATAAGCAAAGTACACAAGGAAACGCTACATGGGGGAAACAAAGTAATGGAAGCACTGATACGTAGGCAATATTGGGTATTTGGGTTAAAAAATTCAATTAAAAAACTAAATCGGTTGTGTGTAAAATGCACAAGATTTAGACAGCATAACTTACAACAAGTAATGGGACAAATACCAGAAGCACTTGTAAAAATAACTCATGCATTTACTCACACTGGAGTAGACTATGCCTATTCAAATAAGAGTCTCAAAAGGAAGAGGAACAAAATCTTACAAAGGATACATTTCAGTGTTCGTATGTATGAGCACAAAAGCGATCCATTTGGAAGCAGTAAGCGACCTAACGACCGAGGCCTTTCTTGCGGCGTTTAAAAGATTTGTAGCAAGAAGAGGAAAATGCTCACACGTATACTCGGATCCCACAAAAACAAACCTCTACACGAGGTAAAAGTCTAGTGACGAAAGCAATTTTTAGCTCCAAAATTTCTGATATCCAATTGTGTGACGAGCAAAATTCAGTTTATTATAAAAACTTTAAATAAAAATAAAAATTATTAAAAAAAAAAAAAAACACGAAATTTGGCATTGTGCACTGTGCTCAAAAAGGGCGAGCTTCTTTGTACATAAAAATTACTTTTTGCACAGTGCCGAATACCAATTTTCGTGTTTTTTTTTTTTTTTTTTTATAATTTTTATTTTTATTTAAAGCTATTATAATAAACTGAATTTTGCTCGTCACACAATTGGATATCAGAAATTTTGGAGCTAAAAATTGCTTTCGTCACTAGACTTTTACCTCGTGTAGAGGTTTTTTTTGTGGGATATCAGAAATTTTTGCAATTGCTTTTGCTTTTGACATTTTAACTTTATCATAAATGCAGGGAGATAGTAAAAGGGAAAGGCTATAGTCGAGATCCCGACCATATGATACCCGTTACTTACTTAAATACATTGAAAAGTACTTTAAAGATCTACATGTCCGATCTTAATGCGATTCAGTGGGATGATAGATAACGCTAATAATCACAAAAAACGTATTATCTCAAAAACTGTGGGGTTGGTGGTTTTTCGCGATTTGCGGGGGCGGAGGGGGGCGTGGCTTAAATTTGAAACAAACTTGATCTGCGTGAGGTATATATAAATCTGTGTGCCAAATTTGGTTACTCTATCTCTTTTAGTCTCTGAGATTTCTTTGTTCAGACGGTTTTTCGCTTTTTGCGGGGGCGGAGGGGGGCGTGGCTTAAATTTGAAACAAACTTGACCTGCTCCAACGCATTTGTGATCTACGTGTGAAAGTTTGGTTACTCTATCTCTTATGGTCTTTGAGATCTAGGCGCTCACACAGACGGACAGACGGACAGACACACATGGCTATATCAACTCGGCTGTTGATGCTGATCAAGAATATATATACTTTATGTGGTCGGAGATGCCTCCTTCTGCCTGTTACATACATTCCAACGAACACAATATACCCTTATACTTATTTTTTATAAGTAACGGGTATAAATATAGCTATAGCTATCGCGTTACTACTGTCTACTTTTCATACTAAGACTTTTCGCCCGATCGGTCCTATGTTAGCTATATGATATAGTGGTTTGATTACCGGTTACCAATTTCGGTCAGGATGTATAAAACTAACTTAATCATATAATGCATATTCTATCAATTTGGTTAAAATATCTCATAAATCAAAAAAGTTTTTCATACTAAAACCTTGTTTTGACCAGATCGGTCCTATGACAGCTATATGATATAGCGGTCCGATATGAACCAATTTTGGTCAGGATGTATAAAACTAACTTAAATGCATATTCTGTCAATTTGGTTAAAATATCTCGTAAAACAAAAATGTTTTTCATACTAAAACCTAATTTTGATCCGATCGGTCCTATGACAGCTATATGATATAGTGGTCCGATTTGAACCAACTTTGGTCAGGATATATAAAACAATGTAAAATGCGTATTTTATCAGTTTGGTTGAGATATCTCATAAAACCAAAAAGTTTTTAGTACTAAAACGAGATTTTCGAACTAAAACGTGATTTTCGACCGATGGAAAAATATATATATTCAGTTAACAGGCAATATATTCCAAACCCCTCAACCAAAATTTATGTGTTATATACCAAAAAACGCAGAATTTTACGTACTAAAACATACATAAATTTAATAAAAATCGTTAGAGCCGTTTTGTCAGAAATCGCCAAAATATAAGCTAAAAAACCTTATTTCACCTGTAAAATGTTACCTGAGTACTTTAGAAAAAAAGTTTGAAGGTACGTCAAAAAGCCCTTAAACTCACCTTTCCAATGATATATAGGACATATCTGTAGCTTCTTTGGTTTGCAAACTATTGGGGAAATAGCGTTTTCCAATTCAAAAAAATTCAAAAAGTCGTAGAACAAACATTTCTATATTTTTGAAAAGAAACAAATCCTCATCATTACATCTAAGCTTTTATAGCGCTTTGATACGCGCAAATGAACCGACAAACAAACTGACTTTTCATCTCATTTTGAGAAGTCCGCTAAAAATTTTAAATTTTATTATCTTTCGAACCAGTTATCGGATTTGGGTGATCGGGGTATCAATCGACGCGTATTTTTGATTAGAATTTTTTAAAAATACAAAATTTTTCAAAAAGGCCCCAACGGCCCCATTAGCTGCGGTCGTTTAAATTTTTCCCCTCCCACTTACACCCCCGTATCTCATGAACCAGGTGAGTTACAAAAAGTTTTAGTATGCCATTTTGTAAGTTAGGACTCAACCTTTCGATCGGTATATAACTTGATCTGATCGGACAGTCGTAGCAAATTTTCCAAATTAGCTGTATATATTGCTAGTCGCCTTTCGCACACTTCTTGCTGCTTTCGTCACTAGAGCGAACTGCCGTTCGCAGTGATAATGGTACAAATTTCGTTGGTGCTGAAAGAAAGCTTCATGCTGATTTTCTGAAAGCACTTCACAACAATAGTACAAACAACGTATGGGCTAATGAAGGCGTTCAATGACATTTTATTCCCCCGGCAAGTCCTCACTTCGGAGGAATATGGGAAGCGGGAGTAAAATCGGTAAAATACCATTTAAAGAGAGTTATAGGGGATAGTACGTTAACTTATGAAGAGATAAGTACGTTACTGTCACAAGTTGAAGCAGTATTAAATTCGAGACCATTATATTCAATCGATAATGGCAACGAACTCGACGACATACTGACGCCAGGCCATTTCTTAATTGGTAAACCAATGTTAGATATACCTGAAGCAATTGACGATAGAGCAATATCATCACTGGACAGGTGGAAAATACTAACAGCTATGAAAAATCAATTCTGGCAAAAATGGAAAGATGAATACCTGGTAACGTTGCAGCAACGATTTAAGTGGAGAAAGGACAGTCCAAATTTGAGAAAGGGACAGATAGTAATAGTTAAAAACGAAAACACAGCTGCTTCAAAATGGCCGTTAGGAAGAATTGAAGAAATTCACCCTGGAGACGACGGCAAAGTTAGTGATAAAGCGCCCGTTAGTAAAACTCTGTCCATTAGAGACAGATACACCTGAGGAAGAATCAAGGCGAAAAAGAAGGGCCCCAACTGCAATGGCTCTCAGTTTTCTTATGGTATTATTAGCTTCAGGAATTACGGGAGCTACCACATTAGATATCAGGTCTCAAAATAGATCCGTAGATATTACTCCATTAGAAAATGAAACAATGATTTATTTAGACAATGTTGGACAAATGGACATCGTTTCTTCAAAATGGAGTTTAGTTATATACTATGACTTAGAGATGTTTAACAGGGAAATAGAGTCTATTCATAGATATATCTTAAAACTTGGTCAAGCATGTACGAAGTTAGGTAATTATGAACAAAGCTGTACAGAAATGACTCGAGCTCGTAACCGACGATATGCAAATCTAAAAATGAACAATGATCTGATAATCGTGAAAGATAGACAAAAAAGAGCACCATTCGAATTTGTAGGTTCTATTCATCATATGTTATTTGGTACAATGGATGATGACGATAGAGAAGATATGGAGAACAACATGCGAAATATATTAGAAAATCAGCACGACCTTGTAACACTCCATAAAAAACAAACATCTATCATAGAGTCGACAGTTAACATTATGAAGAAAAGTCAAGAAGAAGTATATACTGGGTTTGAAACCGTTCAAGAACAAATTAACAAATTATTTGAAGACCTGGTAACTTGGAAGAACACAGAACATATGGTATTAGACTTTCAAATATCAACTTCACAATTAATGATGTTAATCGAGGACTGCGAAAAAAGCCAAACAGCAATAGTAGCTCTTCTAATCGACCTAAATCATGGTCGAATAAATCCACAATTAATAAACCCCGAACAAATCATGAAAGAAATTAACACAATTAAGGGAAAATTAAACCAAAAACTTAAATTACCTGGGGACGAGAAAGGCACAACTATTAAAGAAATTTACAGCTTAATAGAAGCTAAAGCTGTAATGGTTGATGGGAAACTAGTGGTAAACGCGGAAATACCACTATTTAACCAAGATACGTCTATAATATATAAGCTAATACCAGTCCCATTTATAAAACACGATAGAAGAATAATTGCTGAAATTAAAGACGAGTTTATGGTCTACAATTTAAATCTAGACGCATATGTTTTATTAGGAAACTCAGAACTCAATAAATGTTTAAAGAGAAGTGATAATCACATACTTTGCAAGGGCAATTGTCCATGGAACATAGCTACTGACAATTCTTGCGAAATGTCAGCCCTTAAAAGAACAAGCATACCAGATTGTGAATTTGAGCAAACTTCACCACAGAACGTTTGGACAGTTTTAAATACACCAAACACATGGTTATATAAGGTGTTTGATAATAAGGTTTTCACTGCGAACGGCAGTTCGTTCTAGTGACGAAAGCAGCACGAAGGGTGCGAAAGGCGACTAGCAATATATACAGCTAATTTGGAAAATTTGCTACGACTGTCCGATCAGATCGAGTTATATACCGATCGAAAGGTTGAGTCCTAACTTACAAAATGGCATACTAAAACTTTTTGTAACTCACCTGGTTCATGAGATACGGGGGTGTAAGTGGGAGGGGAAAAATTAAAACGATCGCAGCTAATGGGGCCGTTGGGGCCTTTTTGAACAATTTTTTATTTTTAAAAAATTCTAATCAAAAATACGCGTCGATTGATACCCCGATCACCCAAATCCGATAACTGGTTCAAAAGATAATAAAATTTAAAATTTTTAGTGGACTTTTCAAATTAAGATGAAAAGTCAGTTTGTTTGTCGGTTCGTTTGCGCGTATCAAAGCGCTAAAAAAGCTTAGATGTAATGATGAGGATTTGTTTCTTTTCAAAAATATAGAAATGTTTGTTCTACGACTTTTTGAATTTCCCGCTAGTTTAGCGGGAAAACGCTATTTCCCGCTAAAATTGAAACTTCAATAGTTTGCATAGAAGCTACAGATATGTCCTATATATCATTGGAAAGGTGAGCTTAATGGCTTTTTGACGTACCTTCAAACTTTTTTTCTAAAGTACTCAGGTAACATTTTACAGGTGAAATAAGGTTTTTTATTTTATATTTTGGCGATTTCTGACAAAACGGCTCTAACGATTTTTATTAAATTGTATGTTTTAGTACGTAAAATTCTGCGTTTTTTGGTATATAACACATAAATTTTGGTTAAGGGGTTTGGAAGATATTGCCTGTTAACTGAATATATATATTTTTCCATCGGTCGAAAATCACGTTTTAGTTCGAAAATCAAGTTTTAGTACTAAAAACTTTTTGGTTTTATGAGATATCTCAACCAAACTGATAAAATACGCATTTTACATTGTTTTATATATCCTGACCAAAGTTGGTTCAAATCGGACCACTATATCATGTAGCTGTCATAGGACCGATCGGATCAAAATTAGGTTTTAGTATGAAAAATTTTTTTGTTTTACGAGATATTTTAACCAAATTGACAGAATATGCATTTAAGTTAGTTTTATACATCCTGACCAAAATTTTTTCATATCGGACCGCTATATCATATAGCTGTCATAGGACCGATCTGGTCAAAACAAGGTTTTAGTATGAAAAACTTTTTTGATTTATGAGATATTTTAACCAAATTGATAGAATATGCATTATATGATTAAGTTAGTTTTATACATCCTGACCGAAATTGGTAACCGGTAATCAAACCACTATATCATATAGCTAACATAGGACCGATCGGGCGAAAAGTCTTAGTATGAAAAGTAGACAGTAGTAACGCGAGCGAAGCAAACAGGGGCGGAGTCTCTTAGCTATATTTATACCCGTTACTTATAAAAAATAAGTATAAGGGTATATTGTGTTCGTTGGAATGTATGTAACAGGCAGAAGGAGGCATCTCCGACCACATAAAGTATATATATTCTTGATCAGCATCAACAGCCGAGTCGATATAGCCATGTGTGTCTGTCCGTCTGTCCGTCTGTGTGAGCGCCTAGATCTCAAAGACCATAAGAGATAGAGTAACCAAACTTTCACACGTAGATCACAAATGCGTTGGAGCAAGTCAAGTTTGTTTCAAATTTAAGCCACGCCCCCCTCCGCCCCCGCAAAAAGCGAAAAACCGTCTGAACAAAGAAATCTCAGAGACTAAAAGAGATAGAGTAACCAAATTTGGCACACAGATTTATATATACCTCACGCAGATCAAGTTTGTTTCAAATTTAAGCCACGCCCCCCTTCGCCCCCGCAAATCGCGAAAAACCACCAACCCCACAGTTTTTGAGATAATACGTTTTTTGTGATTATTAGCGTTATCTATTAGCGTTATCTATCATCCCACTGAATCGCTTTAAGATCGGACATGTAGATCGACAGTTATGGCGAATTAAAGTTTTCAGAGCAAAACAAGTATTTTCTTTAAAGTACTTTTCAATGTATTTAAGAAAGTAACGGGTATCATATGGTCGGGATCTCGACTATAGCCTTTCCCGCTTGTTTTTACTATCTCCCTGCATTTATGATAAAGTTAAAATGTCAAAAGCAAAAGCAATTGCAAAAATTTCTGATATCCCACAAAAAAAACCTCTACACGAGGTAAAAGTCTAGTGACAAAAGCAATTTTTAGCTCCAAAATTTCTGATATCCAATTGTGTGACGAGCAAAATTCAGTTTATTATAATAGCTTTAAATAAAAATAAAAATTATAAAAAAAAAAAAAAAAAAACACGAAAATTGGTATTCGGCACTGTGCAAAAAGTAATTTTTATGTACAAAGAAGCTCGCCCTTTTTGAGCACAGTGCACAATGCCAAATTCGTGTTTTTTTTTTTTTTTAATAATTTTTATTTTTATTTAAAGTTTTTATAATAAACTGAATTTTGCTCGTCACACAATTGGATATCAGAAATTTTGGAGCTAAAAATTGCTTTCGTCACTAGACTTTTACCTCGTGTAGAGGTTTTTTTTGTGGGATTAAAACAAATATTCCCCGCCGCAAAATGTTTATAAATAAATATAAACTGATAAATTCGTGCGGCCTTAGAATCAATAAAATTCCCCGCCGCAAAATGTTTATAAATAAACATATAATTTATCTTGCGAGTCTCAGAATATTAAGAACAACCCTCGCTAAGAAATGAGTAGAATATTCGTTGCATGTGATCATATAACATATGAGCTAAATATAGAAAAGGGTCAACCACTAAAGTAAAAGTATATGTGAGCCCTACGCCAACACATACGATAGTCATTACCTATAACTCAAGTAGGTACCAACTGTACAAAAAATCAAAATTTACCATTTGGAGTAATTCTTTGTAAAAATAAACCCAAATATTCTCACTCAAAAACTGAGGATAACATTACACTAGAATAAGAAACATTGTTTACCATTAAGATAAAAAAGGACAACCATAGTATTGTTAAGGTTGTCACAAAAAGAAGATGATTCTCATAGCAGCTATATAAGCTGATGTGAGCCAATAAAAAAATTAGTCTTGAACTGAACCCGACCCACGGTAATTCTTTCATTTCTCATTGCTAGCGCTTGAACCCGACCAACGGTAATTTTTGCCTAGCTCTATCAGAGATTTTAGGAGGGGCCTCGATCTAGTATTTATCAATACTTGTTCACAGTGCGTGCAAACACCTTCTTCCAGGGATCACGGTTGAGCATTGATGACATCTGCAGCTTCGTTGTGTGGGACGTTGTTCGCACTAGAGGCGAAACCGAATTCTTGGAAACAGAAATGCGATGGAGCCGTCAGTCTGTTATAGACTATAAGAGCTTCATGAGAGAAGTCTACATTGATTGGAGCTTTTCTAATACTCGTCCTACTATCGGAGGCCCGGATAAAATAGTAGAGATAGACGAAGCAAAAGTGGGCAAGAGAAAAAATAACTGTGGACGACTGGTTCAAGGCCAGTGGGTGTTTGGAGGAATCGAGAGAGGAACTCGCGATTTATTCATAATTCCAGTTGAGAGTCGTGACAAGGTGACATTGCTCAATATTATAAAGGAGCGCATTGCCGATGGAACTACTATCATATCCGACTGCTGGAAAGCATACAACTGTTTGGAAGATGAAGGATATAAACACCAAACAGTCAACCACTCCAAGAATTTCGTGGACAAAACAACCAGTGCTCATACACAAAACATCGAGCGATTGTGGCGAGACATGCGAGGCGACATCCCCCACTATGGAAGGAAAAAGGCCCACTATCTCGGATACCTGGCCAAGTTTAAGTTTCAAAAGAAATATAAAAAGGTCACGGATAGGATCCATGAGATTTTCTTAACCATTGGAAGGCTTTACAACCCCTCAAATGAGTTGGTTATAGTGGAAGATGTTGAATTTGAAGAGGTGATAGGGGAGGAAGTAATAGCGCCACAGGCAAAATTTTTTTTTTTTTAAATCGCGCGATTTTTTTAAAAAAATGTTGCTTACGCCTCAAATATTCTATTTTCTTATAGGAAGACGATGATGACAATGATGACAATGATGACGATGATGACAATGATGACGCTGATGCCTAGAAGCCCCGCTAGGATGACGAAGGTGTTGCAGTTGTATAAGAAAATTTTCAATTTAAGTTACACCTACATTGAGAGAAATGTACGAAGCAGAGTTGGTTAACGGTTATAAATCGGGCGCGTCATTATAAAAATCAAAATTGCCCAAGAGTAGTGTTGGTAAACGGTCAAAAATAGTGACAAATTGCGAAATACAACCATGTAAAATTTAATTTTATTTAGAAACTTTAAAGATTTTTTAAAAATAAACTAGTTGAGACCGCCAACTAATTTTTTCGGCTAAATTCATGATAAATGGCCCTTTATTTGGGCTTTTTTTTTTTTTTGATTTGGAGGTGGGCCCTAACTAATAGACAATTACCCAAAAAACTTTTGCATACTAAAACTTGATTTTCAGCAGAGCGACTGTATGACAGCTATATGATATAGTGGGCCGATTTGGACCAAATTTGGTCAGGATGTATAATACCATCCCAAATATATATCGTGTGAGATTGGTTGAGATATCTCAAAAATTAAAGAAGCTTTTCATACAAAAACTTCATTTTCGATGTATCGTTCCTATGGCAGCTATATGATATAGTTGTCCGATCCAAAAATAAAAACAAGCTTGATCTGCGTACGGTATCCAGGAACCTACATACCAAGTTTGAAGTCTCTAGCTCTTATGGTTTCTGAGATCGACGCGTTCAAACAGACGGACAGACGGACAGACAGACGGACATGACTTAATCGACTCGACTGTTGATCCTGATCAAGAATATATATACTTTTGGGGGTCTGCCACGCCCCCTTCTGCCTGTTACATACATTCTGCCAAATGCATTATACCCTTTTATGCCCATTTTTAATGGGCTCAGGGTATAAAAATACGTATTATATGAAAAATTGTGGGTGAGGTGGTTTTTCGCGGTTTGTGGTTTGCGGGGGCGGAGGGGACGTGGCTTAAATTTGAAACAAACTTGATCTGCGTGGGGTCAATAGAAATCTGTGTGCCAAATTTGGTTACTCTATCACTGCGAACGGCAGTTCGCTCGGCAGCACGAAGGGTGCGAAAGGCGACTAGCAATATATACAGCTAATTTGGAAAATTTGCTACGAGTTATATACCGATCGAAAGGTTTAGACCTAACTTACAAAATGGCGTACTAAAACTTTTGCTAGCACACTTGGCTCATGAGTTAAAGGGGTGTAAGTGGGAGGGAAAAAATTTAAATAATTGCAGCTAATGGGGTCGTTGGGTCTTTTTGTTAAAATCCTTCCTTTCCTTTATAAAAATTCTTATCAAAAATACGCGTCGATTAATGCCTCGATCACCCAAATCCGATTACTGGTTCAAAAGATAATCAAATTTGAAATTTTTAGTGGACTTATCAAAATGAGATGAAAAGTCAGTTTGTTTGTCCGTATCAAAGCGCTAAAAAAGCTTAGATGTAATGATGAGGATTTGTTTCTTTTCAAAAATCTAGATATGTGTGCTCTACGATTTTTTGAATTTCCCGATAGTTTAGCGGGAAAACGCTATTTCGCGCTAAAATTGAAGAAGAAGCTACAGATACGTGCTATATATTGTTAGAAAGGTGAGTTTGAGGGCTTTTTGGCGTACCTTCATATTTTTTATACCCTGAGCCCATTAAAAATGGGCAAAAAAGGGTATAATGCATTTGGCAGAATGTATGTAACAGGCAGAAGGGGGCGTGGCAGACTCCCAAAAGTATATATATTCTTGATCAACAACAGCCGAGTCGATTGAGACATGTCCGTCTGTCTGTCCGTCTGTCCGTCTGTTTGAACGCGTCGAACTCAGAAACCATAAGAGCTAGAGACTTCAAACTTGGTATGTAGGTTCCTGGATACCGTACGCAGATCAAGTTTGTTTTTATTTTTGGATCGGACAACTATATCATATAGCTGCCAGAGGAACGATACATTGAAAATGAAGTTTTTGTATGAAAAGCATCTTTAATTTTTGAGATATCTCAACCAATCTCACACGATATATATTTGGGGTGGTATTATACATCCTGACCAAATTTGGTCCAAGTCGGCCCACTATATCATATAGCTGTCATACAGTCGCTCTGCCGAAAATCAACTTTTAGTATGAAAAAGTTTATTGTTTTTTGAGATATCGTAACCAAACTGATAGAATATGTATCTGGGCTGGTATTGGTTTGGTCTAAATCGGCCCACTATATCATATAGCTGTCATACAGACGCTCTGCCGAAAATCAAGTTTAAATAAGAAAAAGTTTTTTGTTTTTAGAGATATCCTAACCAAATTGATAGAATATGCATTTATGTTGGTTTTGTACATTCTGACCAGATTTGGTTCAGATCGGTTCCATATATCATATAGCTGCCAATGGAATAATTGGTTGAAAATCAACATTATTTGTAAAAGAATACCTGGGCTCAGGGTATCCTACTGTCGAGCGTGCTCGACTGTAGCCGCACCTCACCGCGAGCGAAGCGAGCCCGGGGTAGGCGAGCGAAGCGAGTAGGGGGCGGAGCCCACTTGTTTTCTAAAGTACTCAGGTAACATTTTACAGGTGAAATAAGGTTTTTTAGCTTATATTTTGGCGATTTCTGACAAAACGGCTCTAACGATTTTTATTAAATTTGAGTATGTTGTAGTAAGTAAAATTTAGCGTTTTTATACCCGTTACTTATAAAAAATAAGTATAAGGGTATATTGTGTTCGTTGGAATGTGCGTAACAGGCAGAAGGAGGCATCTCCGACCACATAAAGTATATATATTCTTGATCAGCATCAACAGCCGAGTCGATATAGCCATGTGTGTCTGTCCGTCTGTCCGTCTGTGTGAGCGCCTAGATCTCAGAGACCATAAGAGATAGAGTAACCAAACTTTCACACGTAGATCAGAAATGCGTTGGAGCAGGTCAAGTTTGTTTCAAATTTTGGACCCGCCTCCTTCCACGCCCGTAATTCGCGAAAAACTGGTCATCCGTCTGTATAAACACAAGGATCTCAGACACTATAAGAGATAGAATAACCAAATTTGTCACACAGATTTCCATATACCTCACGCAGATCAAGTTTGTTTCAAATTTAAGCCACGCCCACCTCCGCCCCCGCAAATCGCGAAAAACCACCTCACCCACAATTGTTCATATAATACGTATTTTTTGGTAATAACCGATATCTGTTATTATTATCTATTATCCCACTGAATCGCAACAAGATCGGACAAGTAGAACAGCAGTTATTGCGTGTCTAAGTTGTTAAATCAACAGGTTCCCCCTAGAGTATGCAATAGTTTTTGTATTGTTAAAACTTATTAGAATGCTTCAAATTCTCAAGTAATTCTGGCAACGCAAATATGACATTATGATTGAATCGCTAATGTATTGAAATAAGTAACGGGTATCCTATGGTCGGGATCTCGACTATAGCCTTTCCCACTTGTTTGGTATATGACACATGGTATATGACACAATTTTGGTTCATGGGTTTGGAAGAAATTACCTGTTAACTGAAAATATACATTTTTCTATAGGTCGAAAATCACGTTTTAGTTTGAAAATCACGTTTTAGTACTAAAAACTTTTTGATTTTATGAGATAGTTTTTGTATTGTTAAACCTTATTAGAATGCTTCAAATTCTCAACTAGTTCTGGCAACGCAAATATGACTTTAAGATTGAATCGCTAATGTATTGAAATAAGTAACGGGTATCCTATGGTCGGGATCTCGACTATAGCCTTTCCCACTTGTTTAGCTTATATTTTGGCGATTTCTGACAAAACGGCTCTAACCATTTTTATTAAATTTGAGTATGTTGTAGTAAAATTTACCGTTTTTTGGTATATGACACATGAATTTTGGTTGATGGGTTTGGAAGATATTACCTGTTAACTGAAAATATCAGAGCTTGCAAATAACTGTCGACCGTTTCTCGTTGTTCGCAAATATGTGTCTCTCTCTGACTCTTTACGAAAAGACTCAGAGAGCAACCGTTTCGTGGGTTCTCGAATGAGCTTGCTCGCGCTCAGAGCGAAACCGTTTTTTTCTATTCTGTTTTGTTTCGGTTGTTCCAAGACCGTTTTGTCGTGTTCAGTGAAGAAAAAAGTCTTTTGCGTATGTATTGGTATACATTCACACGCATAGGCAAGCAAATCGTTAAACGTTTAATTGCGATCGTGCATTGAGTTTGTGAAGTTGCGAAATAATTGTTGTAAAATGGGAAGAGATATAAATAAAAATGTGCACCAATTCTTTAAATTAAAGTTGGACGAGAACAAATCAATTTGTAATGTTTGTGGTATTAAATTGTCCGGTAATCATTCCACAAATTTAAGACGGCATTTAACAACCAAGCATATGGACATTTTCAATGAGTGGAATAATTCTGGATATACAAAGTTAACACAATGCGAAGAAAAACGAAGAATATCGTATCAAACGAGTGAAAAAGCAATTGTTTCTTCTTTGATCAAAATTGTAACCACCGACGGAAAACCATTCAAATTTCTAGACAGTGAAGGGTTCAACGAAATAATGGATCCAATTTATAATGCACTTGGCATGAACCCTGTAACGTCTAGAAATATTATGAATTTTGTGTCAGTCAAAGAGCAGTTTGTCAAGGAAAATATAAGGGCACTTGCGAAGGGAAAGCTGGTGTCGCTAAAAATCGATGTTGCCACCAGAATGGATAAAGCCATTCTGGGAATCAATTTGCAAATGATCCACGCAAGCCTGGCTAAAACCGAGATTGTTGTGAAGACCTTGGGCATGATTGAGCTCGGGGAATCTCACACTGGAATATATATGAAGAATAAAATTCTAGAAATCTTAGATGATTATGGCATATCACTTGATCAGATCTACAGGTAAAGATTGAATTACATACAATTTTTAAAATATGTGATTTTTTTTTTTTTAAATTTCATCTTCATGAACACAGCATTACGTCTGATAATGGGCGAAACATGATAAAAGCCGTCCAGGTATTAAATGATGCGACAGATGAATCCCTTTTTGAAGAAGACATAGAAAGTGAGAATCTTCTGAATGAACTGGATTCTATTGAACTGGCTAATATACACCTAGTGAGATGTGCAGCACACACTCTGTAACTGTGCGTATTTGATGTAAACAAAACAAAGGAGATCGCCGATAAAATAAGTGCCTGTCGCACATTATGCAAATCGCTGCGCACAGCAACATATAGGTAATATATAAGTTATACATATATGAAAATTTCTTTTTATTTATATATATATAAATATATATATATATATTACATATACATAATATTTATAAAATCTATGCAGACGTGTCTTAATTGAAAATGAAAAAAACATACCATCGCTCGACGTTGCTACAAGGTGGAATTCAACGTATTTAATGCTAAAGAAATTATTGGACTTAAAGGATTTCCTGGCAACGCAGTCTAATATTTGTGTAGAGGCCGATTGGGATTGGATCGAGACGTACATTGACGCTTTCAGTGACACATACCAGGCAACCCTAAAGCTACAAGACAAAGATTTAGTTTATAGTGAGTTCTTCGTAGTATGGATGGAACTTAAATTGAAATGCGAGAATAGCTACAATTTAATTTAAAAAAAACTATCGGCACAGATAAAAATAAGAGAGACAAAATTGTTAGAAAATGATGCATTGTTGGCAGCGATTTACATGGATCCTCGGGTAAATTGTATGTTGTCGAACTATCAGAAATCGTTAGCAAAGGCTAATTTGAAAAAAACAGCTTTTCGTTTATATGAGTTGAAAGAAGTAAGCTGTATGTCGTAGAATGTTTGAAATTTGGGTCCTGTTTTGTTTATGTTGTAGTTTTAAGAAACTAATTAAAATTGTCTTCGTCAAAAACTAATACTTGTACTAAACTAAAATCCAAAAAACATTTCATACTTATTATCGCTTTATTATTTAAGGCACAAACACAAAATGTTCCAGCGCTCGAGACTCCTGTGCATGAAGAGATGTTTGCTTCCCCTGTCTCGTCAGTTCTTTCAACCGCATCCTCATCTGAAGAGAAGTCGCTGTTCTCGGCATTTTTGGACGATTTGCAGACAGTTTCAGAAAGCAAAAAAGATCCTGTTTCTACAAAACTTGCCAAAATTTATGCTGACATCGAAAACTTCGACGTAACATTTGGTCGCTTGCCATTAAATGCAAATATATTGGATTTTTTTAATGATTTGCAACTTAAGATTCCGCATATAAGTGCACTAGCGCAGGTTGTGCTGGCTACACCTGCAACGCAAGTGTCCGTCGAACGGGCATTCTCAGCCCTACACTTTATATTAAGTGAACGAAGAAGTTCGATTAGTGCTGAAAATCTAAACTCCTTACTAGTTGTAAAGCTTAACACATAATGTTACAAAAAATTAATATATAATATATATAAAAATACAAAAAAAAAATGTAAAATCAAATTGTATTATTTCTTTGCATATGTATTGGTATACATTCACAAGCGTTCGTTTTGCATACGAAATATATTAATTGCAACAACAACGAAAGTAAATGTGAAGACCGTTTGCGTTGAGTTTTTCGGTCAATCGGTCTTTTGCTGACTCTCTTTGTGCGAGCGCTTCTCGTTCCGCTCTTTACGCACTGCTCATTGAACGACCGAAATAAAAAGAGCTCAACGAAAAGCGCTCAACAGAAAACAGAAATGAAGACAGCAAAACTCTCTTGCTCAGAGCGAGAGCGAGAGAGTATGAACTTTTTCGGTTGTGCTCGCAACGAGAGCACAAGAAAAAAAACGGTCGACAGTTATTTGCAAGCTATGGAAAATATACATTTTTCTATAGGTCGAAAATCACGTTTTAGTTTGAAAATCACGTTTTAGTACTAAAAACTTTTTGATTTTATGAGATATCTCAACCAAACTAATACAATATGCATTTAACATACTTTTATAAATCCTGATCAATGTTGGTTAAAATCGGACCACTATATCATATAGCTGTCATAAGGCCGATCGGGTCAAAATTAGGTTTTAGTATGAAAAACTTTATTGTTTTATGAAATATTTTAACCAATTTGATAGAATTTGCATTTAAGTTAGCCCGAAGTTGGTAATCTGTAATCGAACCACTATATCATATAGCTAACATAAGACCGATCGAGCGAAATACAAGTCTTAGTATGATAAGTAGACAGTAGTACCGCGAGCGAAACAAGCAGGGGCGGAGTCTCTTAGTTATATATGTGAGAAAGAATAAATATTCAGTTCTTAAATTGAGTATTCGAGTGTAGAACCAACACAAAAACCAAACAATTTCGTTATTATGATACTATTTAATGTTTCTCGTTGAACGTACAACTCTTAACTGCCCTCTGTGTCGAGCTACGTTAGGGTCGTAGAGCCCGAATGTACGTCGCCTACTAGGTCATAACATATTTCCCCCATTTACATTCGGCCATCCTGACGTATTATCCGACCCGGATAATCTCTTTCCCTCCTTGCTCTGGCCATCAACTTCACATTCTTCTTTGTCTACTTCTCATTAGCCATTATCCGTTTCCACTGTCGTCATCATGCTCTTCTCCATCGTATTTATCATAATCTTTATCCTCGTCGTATTCATGTTTCATTACCAATGTCATCGTCCCCAATAATCGTTTGACATCTCTTTTAAACTCATTCGACTTCTTTATATATCAAACCTCCTTTTAATTTGTAATTTTCATAAGGTCTGCTTGTTAATATTTCCGCTACAGCCCTTATCATTTCATCCTTCTCCTGTGCTTTTTTAATTCGTGCAGTCACTTCCAACGTCACAACCATTATTTGATTATACCTGCTAAGACAGTCTACATGCTTTAACTTGTCCCCTGCACGATGCTCCGCCTCAAATTGGAAGTCCTGAAAGTATACCACCCATTCTGCTACATCTCTTGGCACGTCTTTTTTCTTAATTGTTGGCTGAAACGCCAAGCAATCAGTCACTAATTTGAACTTCACCCCTAAAATGTAGAGCCTGAATTTCTTTAGCGCCAAGTACACTGCTTTTGCCTCCAAAACATAGCTATGTAATCGAGTCTCAACCTCTGATGTTTTCTTACTCCAAAACATAACCGGGTGTAACTTTCCATCCGCCCACTGCAAAAGTGCTCCACCAAATCCACTCTTCGAAGCATCAGTATGAACCTCTGTCTTCGCATCTCTGTTGTACAATCTTAGCACCGGTTCTCTTGTCAGCTCCTGCTTCAGCTGATTGAATGCTTCAATTTGCGAAATGTCCATCTTAAAAGGTACATCCTTACGCAGCAAATCGGTCAGCGGCCTAGCAATCAATGAATAATTCTTTATAAATTTGCGGAAAAACCCAGTTAACCCAAGGAACGACTGCACCATTCTGATGTTCTTCGGTACTTCAAAGCTATTTACTGCTTTTGTCTTCTCCTTTCCTGGCCATATACTTCCATTTTTTATGTAATGTCCCAAAAAATTAATTTCATTCTGCAAGAAACGACATTTTTTCCACTTGATCCTTAAACCATATTCAGCTGCTTTCTCAAAAACCAACTTTATCTTCTCAATGCCTTCCATAGCCGATTTCGAGTGTATTATAATGTCGTCCACATATATATCGAGTATATCTCTGTTCATAAGTTTTTGAAACACGTGGTTTACATAACGCACGAACACCGCCGATGAGTTTCATACAGACCAGTCTTGGTTACGAATCCTGTATACTTTTTACTACTCTCCTCTATTGGAACGTGAAAGAACGCATTCTCTAAATCCATTACTGTAAACCATTTTGCTTATTGCAGTTTGTCCAAAACATCCTCTACAATTGGCACGGGAACACAGTCCCTCAAAACCATCGAATTCAATTTTCTAAAATCCACACAGATGCGGCGGCTGCCATCCTTCTTATTGACCAAAACCAATCTACTTGCGAAATTCGACGTTGACTCTCGTATTATCCCCGCCTCCAACCACTCATTGATCTGCTTGTTAACATCATCCTCCTCTGCGATAACAAGCCGACTCGGTGCCTGACGAAACGGTGATATTTCCCCATCTGGCGTTATTTTCATCACTACTGGACACTCAGCTGGCACGCCACTTGGCTTACAATTGTCAATTAGCTGCTTCACCGTTTCCTTGTACTGCTCAGGAGCAGTTATGTCCGACTCCACAGCTGCAATGCTGTAAATTCCGTCAACCACATTCTTTTCCTCCGATTCGTCTTGCAATTCAGAAAACTTGAATCCTTCTGGTGATAACTTCACTGAAAACTTGCTCATCAAAGCGAAGCCCAGTAATGCATCATATACCATGTCTTTGTCATCCACAACTACAACACGGTGCGTCGTGCGAATCCCGTCCAGTTCGAGCTCTGCCCTAAAACATCCAACTGGGTGCGTAATTACCTCTCCTAATCCACACAGTTGCATAGCACATAAATCCATTTTAACACCTTCGATCTTTCTCATGATACTCAATTTTATTATGGTTCTGTCCGCTCCTGTGTCTACCAAGAACTTAACCTCCACACCATTAATTAGGACTGTCTTAATACGGGAGCTGTCACAAATAAGATTCATTCTCGCTCCTTGGCCTTGCCCTTCTTGGCAATCCCTCGACATATGTCCACATTTATTACACCTGTAATATTTAATTTCTTCCTGACAATCCCTCATTGCATGATCTCGCGACCCGCAATTAAAGCATCTGAAATCTCCTTGTTTAGCCGTGTTACCCCTCTCATTGAACCGCGCTTTGTTCAAATGATCTGCACTGCACTTCCGCTCATATAGCTCGTACATTTCCTTCAGCTCTTTTAAAAACTTACAATTGTACAATCCAAACTTGTACTCCGTCTTCATATTGAGTCCATCAACGATGTAGCCAATAACTGATTCTGTGTCGACATTGCCCAGCGCCGCAATGTTCTTCATATGCAAGAGGTACATATGAAATGGCTCCCCTTGCTTTTTCTTCCTCTGGTTGAGCATACTATGGACATCTGCCGATCTCAGTGTGCGTTTGAACTCTCCAATCACTTGGCGCTTTAGCTGATCATATGAGCTGACCACCACCGATTCCAAAAACAATTTCGCCATTTTAGTCATTTTACCTCTCGCCTGTACATATTTCTGAGTTGCCGTTAACCCATATGCCTCCGCGTGCGCCTCAAAATTATCAAACCATTGCTCCACTGGGATCGCCTCGCCATCGTAATCCGGCAAAATGTTTGCAAAGCTGTGAGCCTCAATCTTCGGTTGCCTCTTCGTCTGGTCGTCCACCTGGAACTTCTTCAACAACAACTTCACCAAATCCTCCAGACTCTCACTCGGTATAACTGAATATTGCTCGTCACATAATTGGATATCAGAAATTTTGGGGCTAAAATTGCTTTCGTCACTAGACTTTTACGTCGTGTACCTCGTGGTAGTCTCTGAGATCCTTGTGTTTATACAGACGGACGACCGGTTTTTCGCGAATTGCGGGCGTGGATGGAGGCGGGTCAAAAATTTAAAACAAACTTGACCTGCTCCAACGCCTTTGTGATCTGATCTAGGCGCTCACACAGACGGACAGACAGACAGACGGACAGACACACATGGCTATATCATCTCGGCTGTTGATGCTGATCAAGAATATATATACTTTATGTGGTCGGAGATGCCTCCTTCTGCCTGTTACGCACATTTCAACGAACACAATATACCCTTATACTTATTTTTTATAAGTAACGGGTATAACAACTCAATTGCACTCACTATATTTGAAGCCAAATCAAAAATTCAACCCTTCTATTAATTTCCACTTATCCAATTCAAAAATTCAAAAATAAATTATCCTTATACGCAATTTAACAACTTCCAAACTCTACCTTTATTTACTACATAAATAACTATCAAAATTAATAATGAATAAACCCAATCAAACATCTCTACCCTGTAAATAAATAAACACCTAATTCATTGAATACTCCACTTTTAAATCCTTCCATCTTTGACAATAACAAATAAAATGAACTTAAAACAAACAAATATTAGACTACCAAACTCAACCTGACTCCAAAAATTAATTTACCAAATATTTAAATAAATAATTACACTAGGCAACAGCCCAATTCTGAATTGGACCAAACCGACTTTTTTGGATAGATTTGGGGCCCCAAACACCGAAAAACATTTTTTTTTTTTTTCTATGTCAAAATTTTTTTTTTTTAATTTTTTGAAATTTGGCTGTTTTTTTAATGCTTTTTTTTAGAGGTACGCCCACTTTTGTCATCATTACACCCGAATGCCAAAACCGATTTGCAAAAGCTTTACTTTTCCTGAAAGCTAATGAATATACCTATAATTCATCTATACACAGTCTAAGATTAAAGTTAGTAGTTTAAGAGCTATTAATTTTTGAATTAAGAAAATGTTGTTTTTTTAAGCTTTTTTTTTTAGCTTTTTTTTGTTTTTAAATTCAAGGAAAACTCGAAAAACTCGAAACTCGATTTTTTTTTGCAAAGCTGCATTATTTGAGCGTCGTTTAAGATATGTCTTATGAGAACTTGTGGAGAAACGGCGATATAATATTTTTTTGTGACTGGGCATGTTTTTGTCGACTTTTTTGACTTCCTTGTAGAGTGGCATAACATTTTGTATGAAAATTTTGTGTGTATTTAGAGATATCCTAACCAAACTCACAGGAAATTAATTTGATGTGGTTTTACGCATAGTGACCAAAGTTGGTTCAAATCGGTCGACTATATCTTATAGCTGCCATAGGAACGATCGGTTGAAAATCCACCTTTAGTATGGAAAACTTTTTTATTTTCTAAGATATTTTAATCGAACTCACAAATTGTGTACTCCATGTTGTCCTTTACATCTTTATTAATTTTGGTTCGAATCTGTATACTATATCATACAGCTGTCATAGGACCGATCGGTCTAAAAACAAGTTTTAGTATGAAAACCTTTTTTGTGTTTGGAGATATCTTAACTAAACTGATATAATATGCATCCTGACCAAAGTTGGTTCAAATCGGTCCACTATATCATATAGCTGTCATAGGACCGATCGGTAGAAAATTATGTTTTAGTATAAAAAACTTTTTTGTTTTTGGAGAAAACTCAATAAAACTCATAAATTGGGTATCTTTAATTGCCCATTACATCCTTACCAAATTTGGTAGAGATCGGACCACTATATCATATAGCTGCCATAGGAACAATCGATACGAACGGTCGATAAGCAACCTTTAGTATGAAAAATTTTTTTGTTTTTTAAGTTATCTGTACCAAAGTTACAAGTTATAAGCCTTTTATTGCCTTATACAACCTGTCCAAATTTGGTTGGAATCGGATCACTATAACATATAGCTTCCATGGGACCGATCAGTCCGAAATCTACCTTTGCGTAAAAATTGTTTCATTGTTAATATGCTAATAACTTAGTCGTCCTTCCATAGAATTTAACAGTAAACATACGCAACGATTGGTAATTAATATAGCTATATATATATAAACAAATTTAACAGTTCAGATGACCATCTTAAATGTAATTCTGTCAGATTGGTTAAAATATCTCAAAAAACAAAAAAAAAATTCATACTGAACCTTGATTTTCAAGCGATTGTTCCTATGGCAGCTATATGATATAGTCGACCGATTTGAACCAACTTTGGTCACTATGCGTAAAACCACATCAAATTGATTTCCTGTGAGTTTGGTTAGGATATCTCTAAATACACACAAAATTTTCATACAAAATGTTATGCCACTCTACAAGGAAGTCAAAAAAGTCGACAAAAACATGCCCAGACACAAAAAAATTTTATATCGCCGTCTCTCCACAAGTTCTCATAAGACATATCTTAAACGACGCTCAAATAATGCAGCTTTGCAAAAAAAAATGTGAACCTCCGCTCAGATTTTTTTTCGAGTTTTCCTTGAATTTAAAAACAAAAAAAGGCTAAAAAAAAAGCTTAAAAAAAACAACATTTTCCTAATTCAAAAATTTATAGCTCTTAAACTACTAACTTTAATCTTAGACTGCGTATAGATGAATTATAGGTATATTCATTAGCTTTCAGGAAAAGTAAAGCTTTTGAATATCGGTTTTGGCATTCGGGTGTAATGATGACAAAAGTGGGCGTACCTCTAAAAAAAAGCATTAAAAAAACAGCCAAATTTCAAAAAATTCTAAAAAAAAAAAATTCTGCCATAGAAAAAAAAAAAATGTTTTTCGGTGTTTAGGGCCCCAAATGTATCCAAAAAAGTCGGTTTGGTCCAATTCAGAAAAAAAAGTTGCAATTTGTTGCCTAGTGTTATCAGCTAATTGACATACCCTACTCCCCTCCAAGTTCACCCTGTGACAAATAAAAACATAACATGCTTTGACTTGGTGTCACTTGGACCACTTGAATGTACACATGTACGTCAACGCCCAACCAGCATACAGCATAAAGCATAAAGCATTAAACTAGAACTAAGTTAGTAGCAACAAATAAACTCAACCAAAACGTTACACTCCTCTACTTCATATTTTCCTCATTACAACAAGATAATACACTCCAAAGAAACTCAAAGAAGCTCAAATTAAAATAAAATCCCATAATCTTTCTAGTCAATAAACGATTACACAGCTTACACAGCTTTTGTTGCTTCCCCTCAATTCCTATTTCTAGACTCATTATTAAACTTTTAAGCTTCATAACATCATAATATCAATAATCTAAAGCATTTGCAAACTAAAATTTCAATAAATACACCACAAATAAATACTTACCTATAAATCACTCCAAATTATATATAATAAATCCACTTTATAGGCACTTCAACCCATAAATTTAAAATAAAACAATTAAATACAATTTTATCTCATTTTATTCCACATTTATCCCTCACTCCAAGCACGTGTTTATATTAATTACCTAAATTAAAACGTTAATAACTTTGTACTCTTTTTCCTTAAATTCAATAGTAAATCAGACATTGAAATTATCTGCACCCGTTTTATATTATATATAAACACAAATACATACTACATAACTAAAATTAAAACAATAAATTAAATACCTTCTTTCGTACTTTCTCCAATGAATCCAATTTGTAGATCTACACTTATACAACAATAAATCAGGTATCATATACCTTTACTCCATCTATAATTGTTCTCCTAAACTAGTTCCTATTGAATACCTACCTAATAATTCCCCCATATCATTGACCTAATAAAAACAGATAAATCCAAATTCAAACCTAATCTCTACATCCTCCAATTCAAATATTAATTATTAAATACACGATTAGATCAAAGAAAAGCCTATCTATTTAATTATAAAATCATATATATATAATTAAAATTGCACACATTTTTACACCAATTACACAATTGTTCCTCTACATATTCTATAATAACTAATAACAAACTTTTTCTTTTTCTTTTTTTTTAATTTTATTTATTTATTAATGCACGACTAAAAGCAGTCGGCAAAGAAAAAATTATTAAATATAAAAATTGAGATTAATACTTAAAATAAAATTAATATTAAATATAAATATAAGCAATATACTGTAAAGAAAAAATTAAAATTAGAATTATATCTGGGGTAAGCAAAAATTAATAATTAACAAGTGGGAAAGGCTATAGTCGAGATCCCGACCATAGGATACCCGTTACTTATTTCAATACATTAGCGATTCAATCTTAAAGTCATATTTGCGTTGCCAGAACTAGTTGAGAATTTGAAGCATTCTAATAAGGTTTAACAATACAAAAACTATCTCATAAAATCAAAAAGTTTTTAGTACTAAAACGTGATTTTCAAACTAAAACGTGATTTTCGACCTATAGAAAAATTTATATTTTCAGTTAACAGGTAATTTCTTCCAAACCCATGAACCAAAATTGTGTCATATACCATGTGTCATATACCAAACAAGTGGGAAATCCTATGGTCGGGATCGACTATAGCCCGTTACTTATTTCAATACATTAGCGATTCAATCATAATGTCATATTTGCGTTGCCAGAATTACTTGAGAATTTGAAGCATTCTAATAAGTTTTAACAATACAAAAACTATTGCATACTCTAGGGGGAACCTGTTGATTTAACAACTTAGACACGCAATAACTGCTGTTCTACTTGTCCGATCTTGTTGCGATTCAGTGGGATAATAGATAATAATAACAGATATCGGTTATTACCAAAAAATACGTATTATATGAACAATTGTGGGTGAGGTGGTTTTTCGCGATTTGCGGGGGCGGAGGTGGGCGTGGCTTAAATTTGAAACAAACTTGATCTGCGTGAGGTATATGGAAATCTGTGTGACAAATTTGGTTATTCTATCTCTTATAGTGTCTGAGATCCTTGTGTTTATACAGACGGATGACCAGTTTTTCGCGAATTACGGGCGTGGAAGGAGGCGGGTCCAAAATTTGAAACAAACTTGACCTGCTCCAACGCATTTCTGATCTACGTGTGAAAGTTTGGTTACTCTATCTCTTATGGTCTCTGAGATCTAGGCGCTCACACAGACGGACAGACGGACAGACGGACAGACACACATGGCTATATCGACTCGGCTGTTGATGCTGATCAAGAATATATATACTTTATGTGGTCGGAGATGCCTCCTTCTGCCTGTTACGCACATTCCAACGAACACAATATACCCTTATACTTATTTTTTATAAGTAACGGGTATAAAAATGATCCAACATTTGTTGCAATGATTGGGGAAAACCCAGAAAAATCCAATCAGATCAATAAATATTAGTGTTGTTGTTAGTAATAGTATGACTGATTGGATAATTAAAAATAATATAACATGTTATTAGCATTAGTAAGGTTAGGA
Organism: Drosophila phalerata; assembly: GCA_951394115.2. Classification (NCBI taxonomy): domain Eukaryota; kingdom Metazoa; phylum Arthropoda; class Insecta; order Diptera; family Drosophilidae; genus Drosophila; species Drosophila phalerata. The sequence continues at coordinate 156,097 of CATOAP020000068.1, forward strand.
ATTTAACGATTTAAAATATTGGAAAAGTGCGGATTTTGGGAAGGAAGAGGTAGAGAGAGTTCTGAGTAGAAAACGTGAAAAAGGCTATTATAATTTGTGCATAAAACACGGAATGAACCGTGAGAAGCGTAATCAGTTGTGCATGTAGGTAAAAATAAAGGCCTGTAATTCCTAGTAGACCTGCGGGGGACCGAAAATCTGAGGCGGCCCAAAAGGGAACTAGAATCGATGTTGCCATTAATCAATTTGTGAAGAAAAACCACAGTTTTCCTACAGTTTTTATACGTTGTTTTACAGTTTTTATACGTTGCAAATGGATATTGTTTATCCTATAAGAACCTAAGTAAGACATACACTTTAAACAATTGAGATGCAACTTATTGGCCGAGCACCATAGTTGCATAGTGTTCAAATCGTCTTGCAGACAATTGTGAAACAGGGAATCAGTGTATGAAAAAATAAGCTTAACATCATCTGCATACATTAAAATATAAGAATGGGACGGAATAGTGAGTAGATCGTTAATGAACAGTGTAAAAAATAAAGGTCCTAAGTGACTACCTTGAGGTACACCAGAAGTTACACGAACCGAACTCGAAATGGTTGACCTAAGAAGCACTTTTTGGGTCCTACCTTTTAAGTAAGTGGAAACCCAACGTATAAAGGCGGGAGGGAAATCTATTCAGTTAAGTTTGTAAAGTAAGAGGTCATGTTTCACAGAGTCAAAAGCTTTACTGAAGTCAGTGTAAATGACATCAGTTTGCTTTTTCTCTGAAAATGCATCATTTACCAGGGAGGTAAATTCAAGCAAGTTGGTCGTGGTAGACTGACCCTTAATAAAGCCGTGTTGTGCAGGTGAAATTATCGATTTACAGAAATGCTGCAAAGAAGAAACAAGGATTTTTTCAAATAATTTAGGAATGGCTGATAGCTTTGCAATGCCTCTGTAATTAGAAATATCAGACTTACCACCTTTATTTGTGGAGGGGAATGATATAAGATTCTTTCCAAAGATATGTAAAGATTGAAGTTTCAAGTGATTGATTAAAAAGCTTATGCAACGGAGCAGCTAAAGAAGAACAGCATTCCTTAAGTAGACAACTAGGAATGTTGTCTGGCCCAGGAATGAAAGAAGATATTAAAGAGCTTATAGAAGAGATTATATTGTTATAGAAAATAGAGGGAGCAAAAATAGTGTTAAATTGAAAAATAGAATAAGGATAAGATGAGTTGGAAGTGGAGAATATCTTTGTTGGAGAGTAGGTGGATTGAAAAAAGTTAGCAAATAGTTTAGCGGCTGCAGAGTCGTTGCCAGCAATATCTGTCCCAAGAAAAAAAGAGGAAGGTAAACTAGAGGATTTACGCTTCGAGTTAACAAATTTATAAAATTGTTTAGGGTCACGGGAAAACTGTTTTTTTCAACGAGTTCTCGTAGTATGAATGAGGGAATGAGTCATGAGGGACACTTATTTTAAAAGATGCTATTTCGCGAGCAGTGGCAAAATTAAATTTAGTGATTGAGACACTAGCAGAAATTTTGCTAGAAATGTATGCCGCTTCAGATTCACAAGTAGTGTCCGAGGATAACCTGGACACAAATACTTGCTTGTGATATAATCACCTGCAGAAGGTGTAGGAGAAATGAATAGGTTGGGGAGACATCTTGATAGTGACGAGATGCCAATGGAGTCACGTAGGCTGATTAGCTGGTATATTAGGGGGAACTGCTAAAAATTGAGGATCAGGTGGAGAGTTAAAATTATATTGGCTAAGCAGATCGAGACTAGAGTCAAAATCACTCGAAAGAAGCGTAGACATTTTGTGAAATTTTAAGAATTGGTTTCTCACAGAAGTATACATTCTTGAGAGATCAATTTGGAACTCGATACATATTGGACAAGATCATTTCACTGCACCACATTCCATGCTTTAGATTATCACACAACCAACAATTAATAAATCTCGGTTGATCAAGACCATCGGCACACTTAATAGTGCAGTTTTTCTTACAGCACACATATTTCCAACAGGGGTTAAAGATAAATAACTAGGTCGAATAGGCAGAATTGCGAACGTAAATTGAGCGGGAGGCACTCAAATGAAGCTCTAAGCCAGAGAGCAACCACAAAAACAATTTGCTGTGAGAGCGCGCTGCTAAAAAAAACGAAATGCAGCAGCGAACACACACACAAACAAATGTATTAAGATGTGCAAAGCGCCAAAACTAAGATAAGGAGATGTAAACACAAACAAAAAACTTCATTTTCGATGTATCGTTCCTATGGCAGCTATATGATATAGTTGTCCGATCCAAAAATAAAAACAAACTTGATCTGCGTACGGTAGCCAGGAACCTACATACCAAGTTTGAAGTCTCTAGCTCTTATGGTTTCTGAGATCGACGCGTTCAAACAGACGGAATCGGCTGTTGTTCCTGATCAAGAATATATACTTTTGGGGGTCTGCCACGCCCCCTTCTGCCTGTTACATACATTCTGCCAAATGCATTATACCCTTTTTTGCCCATTTTTAATGGGCTCAGGATATAACAATCGCTGTGCTTACAATAAAAACAATCTTGTGTGAGCGAGGTATAAAGCAAAAGCCGATATACACAAACAAACAGACGCACAAGAATGTAAAGATTTAGGGGAAAAAGCAAAACTAAGCTTAGCAAAAATAAAATGCTTTTTATTTTGACCACAATGCACAAATGATACAACTTACACAGCAAGTCGATAGCTAGTTCACTTTTGCACAATTTTATATGTTAAAATATTAAAACGGTTTGTAATTATTCACAAAAAACCATGAAAGTTTACGAGCCAAATTAAAACACGTCTGTTTCGCTTAAGCAAAGAACTCTCTCTTATTCTTTTTACCAAATGAACCTTCACTCCATATGTTTCAAATCAAAACTTATCAAATTAATTAAATATTTGACCTGCATATAACAAGCAGTAGCTTGGTGTCGCTTGGACCACTTGAATGTACTTACTTAGTACATCAACGCCCAAGCTGAATGGGAATCAGCTTTGCCTAGACTCTTCCTGGCTTCTTGTGTTATTGCGAGAGGCTGTCTCATGCGACCAGGGCGAAGAGGGTGCTATTATATTGAATTCCAGGAGCCCTGTCCTTAACAAAGACATGAGCAGCCAAGGCAATGTGAACCCCTCAACAAAAGGCGAACTCATTCTAATTTCCATACTTCTCTCCTCAAATATACCCTACACATTTCCCAATCATATACTAATTACAACGGCTATTAAATACCAAATTTATAACTTTAAACATTTAAAATAAAAAAAAACACACAATTCTTATAAGTACAACCCAAAATAACAACCCAAATTTAATCAAACAAAACAATATCAATAAATAAAACATATGACCTGCATATAACAAGCATTAGCTTGGTGTCGCTTGGACCACATGAATGTACTTACTTAGTACATCAACGCCCAAGCAGAATGGGAATGAGCTTTGCCTAGACTCTTTCTGGCTTCATGTGTTGTTGCGAGAGGCTGTCTCATGCGACCAGGGCGAAGAGGGTGCTATTATATTGAATTCCAGGAGCCCTGTCTTTAACAAAGACATGAGCAGCCAAGGCAATGTGAACCCCTCAACAAAAGGCGAACTCACTCTAATTTCCATACTTCTCTCCTCAAATATACCCTACACATTCCCTCATCATATACTAAATACAACGGCTATTAAATACCAAAATTATACCATATACTAAACTTCATTAAAAATTGTATGTAATCACACATAGGGAATATATTAAAACAACCCGCCCAATCGCCACGTGGTCCCCATCGAGTGCGCTTGTTAGTCAACAGCAATTAGGTCCCAGTTTTTATATGTGACTATGCATAAGGCACTCACATATTATAAAAAAAAAAAACCCGTGCCTGTAATCGAGGCAATGCATTAATCTCATGCATAAGATCTCAAAACTATAATGTTTTAGCCACCGGCTCTCCCACTCATTTTCCACGCTACCAAATTAATAGACCCTCTGCTATCGATTTTGCAATATACTATGGCATCCAAGATGAGCTCCTACAAATTTAATCCTCACATGACCTTGGCTCTGACCACCTCCCATTGCTAATCAACCTCTCAAACAAACCAAATATTATCCCATTTATCAAACCAATTCTTTCTGCTAATGCTAATATAAAAAAATTTCAATTATGGCTTAACCAAAATATACATCTCAATACAGAAATCTCCTCTCCTACTAGAAACATACACCAAGCTGCCACCTTTGCCTCAAACAATTCTAACCACCTACCACCAACTAGTAGATTCCGAATTCACTACACCCCCAATCGTCACATACAAAATATGCTCATAGTTAAACGCTACTATAAATACAATCACCTTGTCCGTCGCAACCAAGACGCCAGAAGGCTCCACAGAATAGTATCAAAGAGACTCAAAAGAGCACATGAAGCCAATAAAGCAAGAAGATTAGATAGAACACTACAAGCCATTGATCCCAAAGACTGATATAGTTTGCAAAAGCTATGGAAAATTACCAAACAAATAAAAAGGCAACCTACTCCGAATCTTCCAATAAGACGACACATTGCAATCGAAGATAGCTCCAATCCCAGTTCCAATTATAATAACCAAATTTTGTGCAAAACCCCAATTGAAAAGGCTGAAGCATTTGCGCTTCATCTAGAACAAAGATTCAAGCCCACAACAATGGAAAATGGCAGTAGTCCCAATTATTCCCAAACCATCTAAACCCACAGATCAACTCTTCTCTTACAGACCAATAAGCCTCTTATCAGGCCTCTTATCAGGCCTATACTAGAACGACTATTATAATTATTAGTGACCAAAAACTTGCTCGCATTACCCAATTTATACTTAGAGCCTTTGAAAAAAGCCAATACTGCTCTGCAGTATACATTGATGTACAAGAAGCCTTTGATAGAGTATGGCATCAAGGCATATTCTATAAACTCAAATTAATTCTCCCACTGCCATTATACAATATTATCTCTCATTATCTTTCAAATCGCACCTATGCTGATGACACAGTAATAATGTGTGCTTCAGAATCCCCTAATTCTGCTATACAGCAAGTTGAAATCATGCTCGACGCTCTTTCAAACTGGACCAATAAATGGTACATCAAAATAAACGCAAGTAAGACAGCTCACGTACTCTACACTCTAAGAGATGAAAGTGAACTTGGCCATCCGAGATACTCACCCAAATTGATGGGCCAAATCTTTGAAACAAAAAATCTACATCCCTACCTAGGTGTCAAACTGGATAAAAAGTTATATTTCTGTAAGCATGTAACTTCTTTAGTCTTTAGACTAAAATCTCGTAGATCACAACTCAACTGGCTAATTAATAAAGACAGTAAACTTTATTAAACTTTAAAGCACAGCTTTATAAAAAACTAATTGCTCCATTATGGCACTATGCACTCCCTGTTTGGGGTTCCCTCTTCAGACAATCCCAAATTAACCGAGTTACTATCGTTAAAAATGTCACACTTAGAACAGTTACTAATGCCCCGGAGCGCACTACAACCTCATAAATTCACAATGACATAAAGATTAAAACAGTAGAAGATACATATGATAACTACTCATCAAATTATGCCACAAGGCTAAGTATTCACCCAAATATCGAAGCCAAAAGACTCATAGCTACGCCCTACATACCATTTCGTCTTGCAAAAAGCAGACCCAGATATATACAACAAATTAATAAACACATTAAACCAATTCAACAACATATGCCTGTAATTCCTCTCACAATTTTAAGAAGACAACCACCTAACCTACATAATCTTATAAATAGAAAACTAGTAATCCTTCAAAGAATAGCTGAACTTCGCTCTAGACTCCCATTTGACCCAGATACTAACGCACCCTCCTTTAGACTTCGCTTCAAAATATCTGCAGAGCAAATTAATGATAATTTTAAGAAGACAACCACCTAACCTACATAATCTTATAAATAGAAAACTAGTAATCCTTCAAAGAATAGCTGAACTTCGCTCTAGACTCCCATTTGACCCAGATACTACCGCACGCTCCTTTAGACTTCGCTTCCAAATATCTGCAGAGCAAATTAGTGATATCACAAGAGAACTCCGTTCTCTTAATAGTGAACTTCAAATCACTGAACGACTAATTACAGCCATGCACCCACAATCCAACTCGACTCCACAACCAGCTCTACATACCCAACCTCTTCCCAACATGGAAGCAAATATATCAAATGCAGCTACCTTTTTCTCTCAACCAAATCAACCAAATCATCGAAATCTTATTCCAATACCCACACCTGTACCAAATACAGTAAGAAGACTTAGTTTATATGAACTATCACAAAGAAGAGCAAACCTGCTCATAAGAATAGGAGAACTTCAAGCTGCACTCCCTTATGACCCTGATACCACCCTCTCCGCTTCCCATCCACTGCCGCCCGAATGACTCACATCAACAGAAACATTCGTCAATTAAACAACGAACTTATTGAAACAAACCGACTAATTAACATCACTTCTTTGAACTTCAACTCTAACCATCTCCCTCAACCTGTTACTCAACCAAATCCCAATCCAAACACAATACCCATATTATCCCCAACATTATATAATACCGTCATCATTACCACATTAAAAACAAGTTGGAAAGGCTATTGTCGAGTTCCCGACCATATGATACCCGTTACTTATTTCATATTTGCGTTACCAGAACTAGTTGAGAATTTTAAGCATTCTAACAAGGTTTAACCATACAAAAACTATTGCATACTCTAGGGGGCATCTGTTGCTTCAACAACTTAGGCACGCAATAACTGCAGTTCTACTTGTCCGATCTTGTTGGGTGGGTTAAAAAATAATAACAGATATTATTTATTATCAAAAAATACGTATTATATGAAAAATTGTGGGTGAGGTGGTTTTTCGCGGTTGGCGGTGGCGGAGGGGGGCGTGGCTTAAATTTGAAACAAACTTGATCTGCGTGGGGTCAATAGAAATCTGTGTGCCAAATTTGGTTACTCTATCACTGCGAACGGCAGTTCGCTCGGCAGCACGAAGGGTGCGAAAGGCGACTAGCAATATATACAGCTAATTTGGAAAATTTGCTACGAGTTATATACCGATCGAAAGGTTTAGACCTAACTTACAAAATGGCGTACTAAAACTTTTGCTAGCACACCTGGTTCATGAGATAAGGGGGTGTAAGTGGGAGGAAAAAAATTTAAATAATTGCAGCTAATGGGGTCGTTGGGTCTTTTTGTTGAAATATTTTCCTTTATAAAAATTCTTATCAAAAATAAGCGTCGATTAATACCTCGATCACCCAAATCCGGTAACTGGCTCAAAAGATAATCAAATTTGAAATTTTTAGTGGACTTCTCAAAATGAGATGAAAAGTCAGTTTGTTGTCCGTATCAAAGCGCTAAAAAAGCTTAGATGTAATGATGAGGATTTGTTTCTTTTCAAAAATCTAGAAATGTGGGTTTGGTATAAAATTAATTTTTTCTTTAGTATCATATACACATATATTAATACTATAAGTTTATATTCATATAAAATAACTACACTATGTTACGTTATTTTTCAAAAGGTGGGAGATGTAGTACACACGCATGGAGAATACAAACTGTACTCAGTGTCGTTCATAACAAGCACATTGTAACACTTTGTTGCAATGTTTACATAAGCATAAGTCCCAAGTTTATTTCAAGTGCAATGTAAAATGATCGCACAAGAATGCAATGGGCAGCAAAAGCGCCGAACCACATATTTGCTTGTCGCGCATGTCGCAGCTTTTAGCTATGTTAAGACTTAGAATGAATAATGAAATCAATACAATAAATGACCATTAACATAACAAGTCGATATATTTTGTGGTCTTACGATCGGACTTAATACATGGCGACCGTACCAGTGATCTAAGTGAAATCAAAAATAGGGGGCTCTGCGCCTGCTCGCTTCGCTCGCCAACCCCCGACCAGGGCCGTCGAGAGCCGATCCGGGCCCCGGGACAGACCGCGCTCACGGGCCCCTCATATATATGAATATAAAAAATTTATTTTGAAACCCATGTTTCCTTTTTTGTAGTTACAGTATTTTCATTTGATAAAATCTTTCTACCAGCAGTCGGGCCCCCAAGTTAAATACTAAGTTATATGCACATTCTATTAGTTTAATTAAGATATCTTATAAAACATAAAAGTTTTTCATACTAAGACTTGATTTTCGGACAGACAGACAGACAAACGGACATTGCTATATAGACTCGACTATTGATGCTGATCAAGAATATATATACTTTATGGGGTCTGACACGCCTCCTTCTGCCTGTTACGCACATTTTCGTTAAAACAAGCCCAATAGACCTCTGTACTATTTTTAAACTACGGGGTCTAAAAATAAAAAAAGAAATGAACAAACACAAACCATAAGAAAGTGCGGCATTTACACACATGAAAAACAATTCATAAACAAAGCGAAAGTTAACCTAAAAAAACAAAAATTAAATTAAATTAAAAACAAAATAAGTTAATTTTAAAGTAAAATTATATGAATATATAAGCATATACAAAAAAAAAAATAATTGACCTGTGAGATGACCAGCACCAGCCACGCCTGAGCTCATAGGCCCCTGGATAACATTAACCTGGAAGATTCTGCTCCTTATTTTCTATAGTACTCAGGTAACATTTTACAGGTGAAATAAGGTTTTTATACCCGTTACTTATAAAAAATAAGTATAAGGGTATATTGTGTTCGTTGGAATGTGCGTAACAGGCAGAAGGAGGCATCTCCGACCACATAAAGTATATATATTCTTGATCAGCATCAACAGCCGAGTCGATATAGCCATGTGTGTCTGTCCGTCTGTCTGTCCGTGTGAGCGCCTAGATCTCAGAGACCATAAGAGATAGAGTAACCAAACTTTCACACGCAGATCACAAAGGCGTTGAGGCAGGTCAAGTTTGCTTAAAATTTTTGACCCGCCTCCTTCCACGCCCGTAATTCGCGAAAAACCGGTCGTCCGTCTGTATAAACACACGGATCTCAGAGACTATAAGAGATAGAATAACCAAATTTGTCACACAGATTTCCGTAAACCACACGCAGATCAAATTTGTTTCAAATTTAAGCCACGCCCCCCTCCGCCCCCGCAAATCGCGAAAAACCACCTCACCCACAATTTTTCATATAATACGTATTTTTTGGTAATAACCGATATTGCGTGCCTAAGTTGTGGAATCAACAGGTGCCCCCTAGAGTATGCGATAGTTTTTGTATTGTTAAACCTTATTAAAATGCTTCAAATTCTCAACTAGTTCTGGCAACGCAAATATGACTTTAAGATTGAATCGCTAATGTATTGAAATAAGTAACGGGTATCCTATGGTCGGGATCTCGACTATAGCCTTTCCCACTTGTTTAGCTTATATTTTGGCGATTTCTGACAAAACGGCTCTAACCATTTTTATTAAATTTGAGTATGTTGTAGTAAAATTTAGCGTTTTTTGGTATATGACACATGAATTTTGGTTGATGGGTTTGGAAGATATTACCTGTTAACTGAAAATATACATTTTTCTATCGGTCGAAAATCACGTTTTAGTTTGAAAATCACGTTTTAGTACTAAAAACTTTTTGATTTTATGAGATATCTCAGCCAAACTGATACAATACGCATTTTACATGGTTTTATATATCCTGACCAAAGTTGGTTCAAGTCGAACCACTATATCATATAGCTGTCATAGGACCGATCGGGTCAAAATTAGGTTTTAGTATGAAAAACTTTTTTGTTTTATGAGACACTTTAACCAAATTGATAGAATATGCATTTAACTTAGTTTTATACATTCTGACCGAAATTGGTTCATATCGCAACACCATATCATATAGTTGTGATAGGACAAATCAAGCGAAAATCAAGTTTTACTGTGAAAAACTTTTTTGTTTTATGATAAATCTCAACCAAACTAATACAATATGCATTTAACTTGTTTTTATAAATCCTGATCAAAGTTGGTTCAAATCGGACCACTATATCATATAGCTTCCATTGGACCGATCGGGCGAAAATCAAGTCTTAGTATGAAAAACTTTTTTGTTTCATGAGATATCTCAACAAAACTAATACTGTATGCATATAACTTGGGTTTTGCCTATCAGTAACTTGCGGCAGAGTTATCGTTGATGTTGTTGTTGCTATTGCGGCGAAATGCCTGCAGAGGCTGTGTGGTGGTTCTCGCTGTTGCATGTGGAGCGTCAGCGGCGGCTCTCATCAAGCACAAAATTTGGCGGGCAGCGGTGTCTCAGAAATCACACAAACATACATGTACTTGCACTGCACCGACTGGCTTCGTCTAGCTGCTCACTGTTGTTTGTTTCATCCTTGTGTCGTGTTGTTTCTTTTGTGTTTCCTTGTCGTTACGCTTTGTTTTCTGTCGCACACTTGTCGTTTGTTTCACTGTTGTTTTCTCCACTTGCACGTCCGCAACTTCGGAGAGGATATATAAGACTAACTTAAATGCATATTCTATAAATTTGGTTGAGATATCTCATAAAACATAAAATTTTTTCATACTACAACTTGATTTTCTCCCGATCGGTCCTATGGCAGCTATATGATATAGTGGTCCAATTTGAACCAAGTTTGGATAGGATATATTAAACCAAGTAATATGCATATTCTTTTACTTTTGTTGAGATATCTCATAAAACAAAACAGTTTTTCTTACTAAAACTTGGTTTTCGCCAGATCGGTCCCATGGCAGCTATATGATATAGTGGACAGGATATATAATACTAAGTTATATGCATATTCTATTAGTTTGATTAAGATATCTTATAAAACATAAAAGTTTTCCATACTAAGACTGGATTTTCGGACAGACAGACGGACAAACGGACATTGCTATATCGACTCGACTATTGATGCTGATCAAGAATATATATACTTTATGGGGTCTGCCACGCCTTCTTCTGCCTGTTACGCACATTTTCGTTAAAACAAACCCAATAGACCTCTGTACTTTTTTTAAAGTACGGGGTCTAAAAATAAAAAAAGAAATGAACAAACACAAACCATAAGAAAGTGCGGCAATTACACACATGAAAAACAATTCATAAACAAAGCGAAAGTTAACCTAAAAAAACAAAAATTAAATTAAATTAAAAAAAAAATAATTTAATTTTAAAATAAAACAAGTGGGAAAGGCTATAGTCGAGATCCCGACCATAGGATACCCGTTACTTATTTCAATACATTAGCGATTCAATCATAATGTCATATTTGCGTTGCCAGAATTACTTGAGAATTTGAAGCATTCTAATAAGTTTTAACAATACAAAAACTATTGCATACTCTAGGGGGAACCTGTTGATTTAACAACTTAGACACGCAATAACTGCTGTTCTACTTGTCCGATCTTGTTGCGATTCAGTGGGATAATAGATAATAATAACAGATATCGGTTATTACCAAAAAATACGTATTATATGAACAATTGTGGGTGAGGTGGTTTTTCGCGATTTGCGGGGGCGGAGGTGGGCGTGGCTTAAATTTGAAACAAACTTGATCTGCGTGAGGTATATGGAAATCTGTGTGACAAATTTGGTTATTCTATCTCTTATAGTGTCTGAGATCCTTGTGTTTATACAGACGGATGACCAGTTTTTCGCGAATTACGGGCGTGGAAGGAGGCGGGTCCAAAATTTGAAACAAACTTGACCTGCTCCAACGCATTTCTGATCTACGTGTGAAAGTTTGGTTACTCTATCTCTTATGGTCTCTGAGATCTAGGCGCTCACACAGACGGACAGACGGACAGACACACATGGCTATATCGACTCGGCTGTTGATGCTGATCAAGAATATATATACTTTATGTGGTCGGAGATGCCTCCTTCTGCCTGTTACGCACATTCCAACGAACACAATATACCCTTATACTTATTTTTTATAAGTAACGGGTATAATTATATGAATATATAAGCATATACAAAAAAAAAAATAATTGACCTGTGAGATGACCAACACCAGCCACGCCTGAGCTCATAGGCCCCTGGATAACTTTAACCTGGAAGATTCTGTTCCTGTTGAGCAAATGGATGCACCGAGCCTGTCAGAGGCTTTAGAGGTGTATTTTAACGATGGACCTGGATGGCAGCAACCCCAACAAAAGGGGCGGAAACGGATCGATCTCCTTCGGCAAAGACGATCGCTGAAGGACTTACTGGAAACAAAACTATCCGAGGAGGGCCGACTACGCTACATAGAGCATCTCAACGAAACAAATCAAAAACTTCGCGCTGGTGCGAAGCAACGCAAATAGAGCTGCATTCAGCCCATGCTCTTTTTTCCAATAATATTAAACCTCTGATCAAGAAGATGCGATTATGCTACTTGGAAAATTCTATCCACTGATAGGCTTTTACTAAAACATAAAAACATTTTAAACCCAGCTGCAACAAAAAACTAGGGGGCTCCGCCCCCTGCTCGCTTCGCTCGCCAACCCCCGCTTGCTTCGCTCGCGGTGCTATAGTCGAGCATACTCGACTGTCGGAGACCCCGTACTTATTATGGAAACAGAAAAGACTACAAAAATTAAAAAATATTTTGCTCGCTTGATGCTGTTTCAGACAGTTTTAATTCATTTTCGACTAATTTTTTCCATTACAGCTATATGATATAGCTGTCCGATTTGAACCAACTTCGGTTTTCTTGAAATATCTTATAAAACTAAAAAGTTTTTCATAGCAAGACTTGATTTTCGCCCGATCAGTCCAATGACAGCTATATGATATAGTGGTCCGATCCAAAAAAGAAACACACTTGATATGCCTGCGATATAGAGGAATCTACATACTAAGTTTGGTGTCCCTAGCTTTGAAATTGTTCTTATAATTGGGGTATGAAATTTTCTTTTTCGATTTGTGGGGGACAAAGGGGGCGTGGTCAAATTTTGAAACAAACTTGATCTGCTTACAATATAGACGAACCTACATACCAAGTTTGGTGTCTCTATCTCTTATAGTCTCTGAGATCTAGGTGTTCATACAGACAGACAGAAAGGCGGACAGACAGACAGACGGACATTGCTATATCGACTTGGCTATTGATGCTGATAAAGAATATATATATATAGTTTATAGGGTCTGCCACGCCTCCTTCTGCCTGTTACGCACATTTTCGGTAAAACAAACCCAATAGTCCCTTGTACTTTTGTAAGTACGGGGTCTAAAAATATTTGATTAAATTTGGGTTTCTCAAATTCATACATACAAAAAAAAAATTTTTTTTTCAATAATAACAAATGCATCAATAAAATTTTCATGAAGATTTTCAATATTATACAATTTCAAATTAACATCAGACCAAAGACAATACGGCCAATGTGGTCAATAATGTCAAAATAGTCGATCATACAGAAGATATTCAATCTTTGTGTATATTGCTCCTAATATTGACAATCGTCAGTGTTCCTCAATTTATTTTAACATTATATGTTAAACATAACAAGTGGGAAAGATTATAGTCGAGATCCCGACTATAGGATACCCGTTACTTATTTCATTTCAATATATATAAAAGTGCTTTATAGAAAATTTTATAAACAAAAAGAGATTTTAGAGAAATAACTATTCTAACTAAAATATATTATTATATGGTCTAACTCCCCTATAGGGCCATGCCTTGTTGCTCAAATTGCCTCCTCGCCGCGCGCTTTAGTTTGCCACCCAAAGGGTATTAGGTGACAATCCAGGAGGAACCACGTGGTGGTAGTGCGTCGACTTGAGAATAGCAGGGACCAAGGATCATGCTGGCAATGAATGCAATAAGTCATTTTGCCTTGTATGCTATCCCCCATCCTCCCTCCTAACAAATAACCATATAATAATAATAAATAAATAAATAATAAATAAAAAGTTTGCTTAATAAAAATTTGCTTAAATATTACTTAGCTTTGAATACACCGTTGAGAAATTTGTTCAGATATTTATAAATACGTATTTAATTTCTCTTAGGTGGAAGCTCAGTTGCAGTGACTATAATTCCGCTATGATAACTATATAATGATATAATAATAAATAAATAATAAAAAGTAAATAAAAAAGTTTGCTAAAAAAAAAAGATTGCTTATATATTACTTAACATTGAGTACACCGCTGAGAAATTTATTCAGATATTTATAAATACGTATTAATTTTCTCTAAGGTGGAGGCTCAGTTGCAGTGACTATAATTCCAGGCACTACTGTCGGAGGTATTTGAAAATGCCCAATCAATATGGGTATCAAAAAGAAATCAAAAATTCTTCCACAACAACCTGTCATCGAGTGAAGACATTGAAATCGCCTTACACAAATAAGTCTGTATTTAATAGGGAATGCCTTTCAAATAGTTCTTTAAACTCCCTTTCGAATTTAAGTAACGGATAGGTTGGACTTTTGTAGACTATTAAAAATCCAAATGATCTGTATATGAAAATGGCATATTCAATTACTGGAGAAGACAAGTTCCTACTATTAGCATAAATGCGATTATAGTAGAAAAACTGATATTCTCAAAAATATCAGTTCTAATGAATATGAGAATGCCTGTCTTTGGTCGATTTCCGTGAGCTAAGGACTGGCAATCTAGTCGCACTGCTGTAGTAAAACCAGGAATATTGTATGTTTCGTTTGAGTATGTAGAAGCCTCAACAAAACACAAAATAGAAGATTGGAGCATTAGCAGATCTTCACACACATCGTTAATGTGGCAGTGCAAACTTTCCGTGTTATGAAAGAAAATATTTTGAACTATTAAGTAAACAGTTGTTGTGTCAACTTCATCAGGTTAACAACGACTTTTGGTTACAACTGCTTTATATTAGCAACTGCTTCAGGTTTAAATCAAGTAGCAACTGCTTCAAGTAAAAAAAAAAATACTGCTAGTTTGAAATCAATTTTAACCTTTCTGTTTTACAAAATACTGTATGAGATTTATTATGCAAAAACGAAAATTGTGTCTTTTGTTGGTTTATTGTCAATATGACATCTCCAACAAGCAACAACACTTGCATAAATGCAAGGAGCATGGTTTCCCCATCTTCAGAACCGTTTCTGCTAGTTGACCAGCATTTCAAACTTAATGTCCTCTTTTTGTCGCTTAAACCATTTGGGAATTATTTGGCTCAATAATGAAAAAAAAGTTTGGATGCCATGGTGTGTTGCTGTTACTTAGTTGAAAACCTCATAAAGTTGATTTTAAACCAGCTTTCAATCTCTTTGGTTAGCCACCTGTCATCCTCAATGGAACAGGTGACATGACTCAACCAACAACATACAACACTCTCATAGAAGCATGACATGGTACAGTTTATTCAAGAGATGCCACTCCCTATCATCAGTACCATTTGAGATGTTCCGACTAGCAATTCAAGCCTAATGTCATATTTGCGTTGCCAGAACCAGTTGAGAATTTGAAGCGTTCTTATAAGGTTTAACAATACAAAACCTATTGCATACTCTAGGGGGCACCTGTTGCTTCAACAACTTAGGCACGCAATAACTGCTATTCTACTTGTCCGATCTTGTTGCGATTCAGTGGGATAATATATAATAGTAACAGATATCTATTATCAAAAAAATACGTATTATATGAAAAATTGGGGGTGAGGTGGTTTTTTACGATTTGCGGGTGCGGAGGGGGGCGTGACTTAAATTTGAAACAAACTTGATCTTGAGAGGTATATGGAAATCTGTGTCCCAAATTTGGTTACTCTATCTCTTATTGTCTCTGAGATCCGTGTGTTTATACAGACGGACGACCGGTTTTTCGCGAATTACGGGCGTGGAAGGAGGCGGCTCAAAAGTTTAAAACAAACTTGACCTGCTCCAACGCCTTTGTGATCTGCGTGTGAAAGTTTGGTTACTTTATCTCTAAGGGTCTCTGAGATCTAGGCGCTCACACAGACGGACAGACACACATGGCTATATCAACTCGGCTGTTGATGCTGATCAAGAATATATATACTTTATGTGCCTATTACGCACATTCCAACGAACACAATATACCCTTATACTTATTATACCCTGAGCCCATTAAAAATGGGCAAAAAAGGGTATAATGCATTTGGCAGAATGTATGTAACAGGCAGAAGGGGGCGTGGCAGACCCCCAAAAGTATATATATTCTTGATCAGGATCAACAGTCGAGTCGATTAAGCCATGTCCGTCCGTCTGTCTGTCTGTTTGAACGCGTCGATCTCAGAAACCATAAGAGCTAGAGACTTCAAACTTGGTATGTAGGTTCCTGGATACCGTACGCAGATCAAATTTGTTTTTATTTTTGGATCGGACAACTATATCATATAGCTGCCATAGGAACGATACTGAATTTTTTGTATGAGAAGCTTCTTTAATTTTCTGAGATATCTCAACCAATCTCACACGATATATATTTGGGGTGGTACTATACATCCTGACCAAATTTGGTCCAAATCAGCCCACTATATCATATAGCTGTCATACAGTCGCTCTGCCAAAAATCAAGTTTTAGTATGAAAAAGTTTTTTGTTTTTTGAGATATCGTAACCAAACTGATAGAATATGCATTTATATTGGTTTTGTACATTCTGACCAGATTTGGTTCAGATCGGTTCCAAATATCATATAGCTGCCATTGGAATAATTGGTCGAAAATCAACATTTATAAAATAGTACCTGGGCTCAGGGTATCTTACTGTAGAGCGTGCTCGACTGTAGCCGCGAGCGGAGCGAGTAGGGGGCGGAGCCCCCTTGTTTTTTATAAGAAACGGGTATAACAACTCAATTGCACTCACCATATTTGAAACCAAATCAAAAATTCAACCCTTCTGTTAATTTCCACTTATCCAATTCAAAAATAATTTATCCACATACGCAATTTAACAACTTCCAAACTCTACCTTTATTTATTACATAAATAACTATCAAAATTAATAATGAATAAACACTATCATACATCTCTACCCTGTAAATAAATAAATACCTAATCCACTTTTAAATCCTTCCGTCTTTGACAATAACAAATAAGATGAACTTAAAACAAACAAATATTAGACTACCAAACTCAACCTTACTCCAAAAATTAATTTACCAAATATTTAAATAAACAATTATCAGCTAATTGACATACCCTACTCCCCTCCAAATTCACCCTGTGACAAATAAAAACATAACATGCTTTGACTTGGTGTTACTTGGACCACTTGAATGTACACATGTACGTCAATGCCCAACCAGCATACAGCATAAAGCATAAAGCATTAAACTAGAACTAAGTTAGTAGCAACAAATAAACTCAACCAAAACGTTATACTACTTTACTTCATATTTTCCTCATTACAACAAGATAATACGCTCCAAAGAAATTCAAAGAAGCTCAAATTAAAATGAAATCCCATAATCTTTCTAGTCAATAAACCATTACACAGCTTACACAGCTTTTGTTGCTTCCCCTCAAATCCTATTTCTACATACTACATAACTAAAATTAAAACAATAAATTAAATACCTTCTTTCGTACTTTCTCCAATTAATCCAATTTGTAGATCTACACATATACAACAATAAATCAGGTATCATATACCTTTACTCCATCTATAATTGTTCTCCTAAACTAGTTCCTATTGAATACCTACCTAATAATTCAAATAACATATCATTGACCTAATAAAAACAGATAAATCCAAATTCAAACCTAATCTCTACATCTTCCAATTCAAATATTAATTATTAAATACACGATTAGATCAAAGAAAAGCCTATCTATTTAATTATAAAATCATATATATATAATTAAAATTGCACACATTTTTACACCAATTACACATTTGTTCCTCTACATCTTCTATAATAACTAATAACAAACTTTTTCTTTTTTTTTAATTTTATTTATTTATTAATGCACGACTAAAAGCAGTCGGCAAAGAAAAAATTATTAAATATAAAAATTAAGATTAATATTTAAAACAAAATTAATATTAAATATAAATATAAGCAATATACTGTAAAGAAAAAATTAAAATTATAATTATATCTGGGGTAAGCAAAAATTAATAATTAAAAATGATCCAACATTTGTTGCAATGATTGGGGAAATCCCAGAAAGACCCAATCAGATCAATAAATATTAGTGTTGTAGTTAGTAATAGTATGAAAAATAATAAAACATGTTATTTGTATTAGTAAGGTTACGAATTTAACGATTTAAAATATTGGAAAAGTGCGGATTTTGGTGAAGGGAGAGGGAGAGAGAGTTCCGAGTAGAAAACGTGAAAAAGACTATTATAATTAGTGCATAATTCACGGAACGAACCGTGTGAAACGTAATCAGTTTTGCATGTAGGTAAAAATAAAGGCCTGTAATTCCTAGTAGACCTGCGGGGGACCGAAAATCTGAGGCGGCCCAAAAGGGAACTAGAATCAATGTCGCCATTAATCAATTTGTGAAGAAAAACCACACTAAGAGTTTTTCTACAGTTTTTATACGTTGTTTTACAGTTCTAATATGGATATTGTTAATCGTATAAGAACCTAAGTAAGACATACACTTTAAACAATTGAGATGCAACTTATTGGCCGAGCACCATAGTTGCATAGTGTTCAAATCGTCTTGCAGACAATTGTGAAACAGGGAATCAGTGTATGAAAAAATAAGCTTAACATCATCTGCATACATTAAAATATAAGAATGGGACGGAATAGTGAGTAGATCGTTAATGAACAGTGTAAAAAATAAAGGTCCTAAGTGACTACCTTGAGGTACACCAGAAGTTACACGAACCGAACTCGAAATGGTTGACCTAAGAAGCACTTTTTGGGTCCTACCTTTTAAGTAAGTGGAAACCCAACGTATAAAGGCGGGAGGGAAATCTATTCAGTTAAGTTTGTAAAGTAAGAGGTCATGGTTCACAGAGTCAAAAGCTTTACTGAAGTCAGTGTAAATGACATCAGTTTGCTTTTTCTCTGAAAATGCATCATTTACCAGGGAGGTAATTTCAAGCAAGTTGGTCGTAGTAGACTGACCCTTAATAAAGCCGTGTTGTGCAGGTGAAATTATCGATTTACAGAGATGCTGCAAAGAAGAAACAAGGATTTTTTCAAATAATTTAGGAATGGCTGATAGCTTTGCAATGCCTCTGTAATTAGAAATATCAGACTGACCACCTTTATTTGT
Organism: Drosophila phalerata; assembly: GCA_951394115.2. NCBI lineage: Eukaryota > Metazoa > Arthropoda > Insecta > Diptera > Drosophilidae > Drosophila > Drosophila phalerata. The sequence goes on from CATOAP020000068.1 coordinate 175,328, forward strand.
GGAGGGGAATGATATAAGATTCTTTCCAAAGATATGTAAAGATTGAAGTTTCAAGTGATTGATTAAAAAGCTTATGCAACGGAGCAGCTAAAGAAGAACAGCACTCCTTAAGTAGACAACTAGGAATGTTGTCTGGCCCAGGAATGAAAGAAGATATTAAAGAGCTTATAGAAGAGATTATATTGTTATAGGAAATAGAGGGAGCAAACATAGTGTTAAATTGAAAAATAGAAGAAGGATAAGATGAGTTGGAAGTGGAGAATATCGTTGTTGGAGAGTAGGTGGATTGAAAAAAGTTAGCAAATAGTTTAGCGGCTGCAGAGTCGTTGCCAGCAATATCTGTCCCAAGAAAGAAAGAGGAAGGTAAACTAGAGGAATTACGCTTCGAGTTAACAAATTTATAAAATTGTTTAGGGTTTTTTTCAACGAGTTCTCGTAGTATAGCGAGGCAAAGTCCGACTTGGCCAAATGACAGAAAATGAGTCATGAGGGACACTTATTTTAAAAGATGCTATTTCGCGAGCAGTGGCAAAATTAAATTTAGTGATTGAGACACTAGCAGAAATTTTGCTAGAAATGTATGCCGCTTCAGATTCACAAGTAGTGTCCGAGGATAACCTGGACACAAATACTTGCTTACGAGGAGCAACAACATTTAATCTAGGGACCTCAGATGTAGAGGCAGCTACGTTATCAGTAGTATTGTTAGGCGTTGCATTGCGAGGAAGTCTACCCTTCCGACCCGAACCAGTCCGCACCGAAGACGCGATGACTTGGCTGGTTCAAATGTCTGAGTGATATAATCACCTGCAGAAGGTGTAGGAGAAATGAATAGGTTAACAATACTCGGACTGGTCGATACGGACAACGTTGGGGAGACATCTTGATAGTGACGAGATGCCAATGGAGTCACGTAGGCTGATTAACTGGTATATTAGGGGGAACTGCTAAAACTTGAGGATCAGGTGGAGAGTTAAATTTATATTGGCTAAGCAGATCGAGACTAGAGTCAAAATCACTCGAAAGAAGCTTAGACATTTTGTGAAGTTTTAAGAATTGGTTTCTCACAGAAGTATACATTCTTGAGAGATCAATTTGCAACTCGATACATATTGGACAAGATCATTTCACTGCACCACATTCCATGCATTAGATTGTCACACAACCAACAATTAATAAATCTCGGTTGATCAAGACCATCGGCACACTTAATAGTGCAGTTTTTCATACAGCACACATATTTCCTACAGGGGTTAAGGATAAATAACTAGGTCGAATAGGCAGAATTGCGCACGTAAATAGAGCGGGAGGCACTCAAATGAAGCTCTAAACCAGAGAGCAACCACAAAAACAATTTGCTGTGAGAGCGCGCTGCTAAACAAAACGAAATGCAGCAGCGAACACACACACAAACAAATGTATTAAGATGTGCGAAGCGCCAAAACTGAGATAAGGAGATGTAAACACAAACAAAAACAATCGCTGTGCTTACAATAACAACAATCTTGTGTGAGCGAGGTATAAAGCAAAAGCCGATATACCCAAACAAACAGACGCACAAGAATGTAAAGATTTAGAGGGAAAAGCAAAACTAAGCTTAGCAAAAATAAAATGCTATTTATTTTGACCACAATGCACAAATGATACAACTTACACAGCAAGTCGATAGCTAGTTCACTTTTGCACAATTTTAGATGTTAAAATATTAAAACGGTTTGTTATTATTCACAAAAAATCATGAAAGTTAACGAGCCAAATTAAAACACTTCTGTTTCGCTTAAGCAAAGAACTCTCTCTTATTCTTTTTACCAAATGAACCTTCACTCCATATGTTTCAAATCAAAACATATCAAATTAAGGCCTCTCTCCAGCAGGCCAGGAACTACAAATTCCTGTCAAACTTCATATAAAAAAAACTTTGGCAAGAATTTTTAGTTTTAGTTTTCGTTTTGTGTGTATCCAGCTAATTGAACGAAATCCACAAATTCATATCGATATTTGCCATATCGATAGCATGTGTTGATTGAGAGAACAGCTGATGAGTCTATCAAGAAAATATATATAACAATTTTTCCTGGTGGACTCATACAAATGTCAAACATGGAGACTCAATGTGCCGTATGCAAAACAAAAAAAAGAGATTTGAATTTTCAACGCGAGGAAAGATAACTTTAATTAAAGCAGTGGAGGCGCGACCATGTCTTTGACGAATCGCAAATTAGAATCATTTAGATAAAATATATGTGAAAAGTGCCTTTAATTAACTATTTGACCTGCATATAACAAGCATTAGCTTGGTTTCGCTTGGACTACTTGAATGTACTTACGTAGTACATCATCGCCCAAGCTGAATAGGAATGAGCTTTGCCTAGACTCTTCCTGGCTTCATGTGTTATTGCGAGAGGCAGTCTCATGCGACCAGGGCGAAGAGGGTGCTATTATATTGAATTCCAGGAGCCCTGTCTTTAACAAAGACATGAGCAGCCAAGGCAATGTGAACCCCTCAACAAATGGCGAACTCATTTTAATTTCCATACTTCTCTCCTCAAATATACCCTACACATTTCCTAATCATATACTAAGTACAACGGCTTTTAAATACCAAATTTATAACTTTAAGCATTTAAAATAAAAAAAAACACACAATTCTTATAAGTACAACCCAAAATAACAACCCAAATTTAATCAAACAAAACAATATCAATAAATAAAACATATGTGAAAAATTCGAAAACAAGGGACAAATAAAAAACCGGAGTTTCAATTAAACTTTATAATTTTATTTATCAAAAAGAATGAGACTGCAAAGGCGTTAAAGAGTAATAAGTGGCTGCTGCGCGTAATTAAAACGATCGACCGCTGAAGCTTTCGTATGACAACTGAAAAACTCTCGCTTACACAGCTGCTAGCTCTGCCCTTCTTCTTCGGCCGTTTTGAGCTGCCTGCGCTTCGCTTGCACTTATACAATATAAGAGAATAACTACAATCTAGGGTACATCAATATATACATTATGCTAATTCTTACATGCTACTTAGATATTATTCAATTCAATTCAATTCTACTTCCTAATACTGGTCTGTGACCAAACATTCCGGCCACGTTGAAATGATCGCATCTTCAAAACACTGGGAGCACCGCCAACTTCTGAATTGGACGCCTAGAAACGCCCACGGCCGTTTTGACGTCTGCTACCCTGACCTTGCCGTCGGCCCCGTGAATGACGCTGGTGACTCTGCCGGTTATCCATCGCTGAGGTGGCGTGTTGTCGTCGTGGATTATGACGAGCGACCCGACCGCCACGTTGGGCTGCTCGACTGTCCACTTGCCACGAGGTTGAAGGCTGTGGACGTAATCCTTCGACCACGCTTGCCAGAACCGCTGTCTGAGCGTGGACAGCAGCTGCCACCTGCGAGAGAATGAAATTCCGCTGCTTCGTGTGTCCGGCTCTGACCCTTGCGGCAGCGAACGAAGCGGCTGACCGATGAGCAAGTGGCCTGGCGTCAGCGACTCTCCGTCGTTCGGGTCCCCGCTTAGCGGAGTCAGAGGCCGAGAGTTGAGAATTGCCTCCACGTCGGCCAGGTGCCCTCTGACCTCGCCTTCCACCAGCGACGCGCTCCCGATTTGCCGCAGTAGGAGGCGCTTGGCGGACTTGACGGCTGCTTCCCACAGCCCCCCGAAATGAGGTGCCCGCGGGGGTATGAAGCACCACTCCATTCCCCTCTCCGCTGCGAACAACTGCAGACTGGTCTGCTGTCGCTCGAACGCCTCCTGCAGCTCCTTCAACAAGTTGTTTGTCCCCACGAAGTTGGTCGCGTTGTCCGAGTACATCCGATTGGGAACGCCACGTCTTGCGATGAAGCTTTTTATTGTTGAAATAAATGCATTAGTCGATAAGTCAGCAACGAGTTCTAAGTGAACCGCCTTTGAAGCAAAACATACAAATACGGCAATATACATTTTTAGTGGACTGCGTCCTCGAATTCGAAGTGACACATTGATTGGGCCACAAAAGTCTACTCCACACACAGAGAATGGACGTATTGGTGAACATCGATCTGCCGGCAAATTTCCCATTATTTGTTCCATTAACTTCGGCTTGTACCTGAAACAATGAACACATTTCCGGACTACTTGAGTACATTCTCTTCGAGCATTTACTAACCAAATTCGCTGCCGAAGCAGTGCGATCATTGCCTTTGCTCCTGCGTGACAATTGTCTAAGTGAAGCTCTCGCAGATACAGTCCAACTAATTGACAATTTTTAGGCATTAAGACGGGAAATTTGGCATCATACTCCAATGGTGCATTCAATAATCTGCCTCCTACTCGAATCAATGAGACTCATCTGCCAAAATCATTCAACCTTTGAATAAATGGAGTCAGAGATTGAAACTTTGCCTGTACCAAATGGCCATTTTTCAACTTGTCGAAATCCTCTTTGAATTCTGAACGCTGAACAAGTTCCAGCAGCTTCAAAAACGCAAAATCCAATTCCTTTGGGCTGAGCACAGCTGTGCACTTTCCAATTTTCGAACCCATAATGAAACGATACATGTACGCAACTATTCGAACTAATTTGCGACATGACGAAAATCGAGACACAAGACTGGATGTGAAGTCAGAACTGCTAGCTAGGCAAACTATTGCAGACTTCTTGCACTCGCTGTTCTTCAATTCTGATGGTAGCGAAAAGTGTTTATTTTGAGGCCAATGTTCAAATTCTTTGCAAAGAAAGGGTGGTCCTTCTAGCCAAATCGAAGGTACGATTTCATGAGTGTCGCAACCTCTAGAAGCCAAATCGGCTGGGTTCAACAACGTCGGCACATGTCTCCAAGATACATCTTTAGACATCTCTTGGATGCCTGCAACTCGATTAGCCACGAATGTTGCCAACAATGAAGGGGAGGTATTTATCCAATGTAGTGTGATTTCTGAATCTGTCCAGAAATTCACACTCTCGACTCTACAACGGTCCAACATGTGTTTGATAGTTGACCATAATTGAGCTAACAAATGCGCGGCGCACAATTCGAGTCTGGGAATAGACTTCGTCTTGAGAGGCGCAACTTTCGCTTTTGCGGTCAGTAATCTGCATACTGTTTTATCACCGTCGTTAGCTCGAACATATAGGCAACACCCATATGCTTGACTAGATGCGTCCGCGAATCCATGCACTTGAATGCTTGTGTTGAAGCTGGCATGAACGTATCTGGGAATTTCGATCTGATGCAGATCAAGAAGATTCTCTTTAAACTTTTCCCATCTGCTATGCATTTCCATGGGCATTGTTTCATCCCATGGCAACTGCATTCGCCACAGCTCTTGCAGCAGAATTTTGGCTCTTATGCTAATTGGGCTCAACAAGCCAAGTGGGTCAAACATGCGTGCAGCGACTGATAATATATTACGCTTAGTGGGGCTCAACTCGGTGAAACTATCGTCCAAATGATACCTGAACGTATCCAACTTTGGAGTCCACCTCATGCCCAGCGTTTTTGTGGAGTCGGTATCATTGAAGCTAAGAAGTTTTTCGTTTCCGCCTTCTTCTATTAAAGTAGGATGATTTGAAAACCATTTGGCTAATTGAAAACCTCCAGAACCGAGGATTTCGGACCCCTGAGCGCAAATAGCTTTCAAAGTGTCAATATTATCGGCGCCAGTGAGCATATCATCGACGTAGAAATCATTGCAAATGACTTCCGAACCAAGAACATGGGTGTCCTTATTACGCAAACCCAATTCTTGCAAACATCGTATGGCTAACAAGGGGGCTCCGCCCCCTGCTCGCTTCGCTCGCCTACCCCCGGCTCGCTTCGCTCGCGATGAGGTGTGGTATGTCTACAGTCGAGCGCACTCGACAGTAACTTGCTCGATACCCAAACGTTTACAACCGATTAATTCAATTTCAGTAAAATATGGTCAACATAAAATGCTACAGACTATATGCTATCCTATAGCCTACAGTTAGGGGTGCTAGTCTGTGACAGAACTGGTATTAATACTAACTATAATACAATACGTGAATAATAAACTAGGGGGCTCCGCCCCCTGCTCGCTTCGATCGCCAACCCCCCGCTCGCTTCGCTCGCGGTGCTACAGTCGAGCATACTCGACTGTCGGAGACCCCGTACTTACTATGGAAATAGAAAAGACTACAAAAATTAAAATAATAATTTGGCCGCTTGTTGCTGTTGCAGAGCGTTGTAATACATTTTCGACTACTTTTTTCAATGACAGCTATATGATATAGTTGTCCGATTTGAACTTACATCGGTCATGATATATAAAACCAAGCATACTGTAATAGTTTAGTTGAGATATCTCATAAAACAAAAAAGTTTTTCATACTAAGACTTGATATTCGGCTGATCGGTCCTATGGAAGCTATATGATATAGTGGTCCGATTTAAGCCAACTTCGGACAGGCAATATAAAACCAAGTTATTTGCATACTGTATTAGATTGGTTGAGATATCTCATAAAACAAAAAAGTTTTTCATACTAAAACTTGATTTTCGACCGATTGTTCCTATGGGCGCTATATGATATAGTGGTCCGATCCAAAAAAGAAATGGACTTAGTATGCCTGCAATGTAGAGGAACCTACATACTAAGTTTGGTGTCACTAGCTTTTAAATTGTTCTTATAATTTGGATATGAAATTTTTGTTTTCGATTTGTGGGCGATAAAGGGGGCGTGGCCAAATTTTGAAACAAACCTGATCTGCTTGCAATATAGGCGAACCTACATACCAAGTTTGGTGGTTCTAGCTCTTATAGTCTCTGAGATCTAGGTGTTCATACAGACAGACAGAAAGGCGGACAGACAGACAGACGGACATTGCTATTGATGCTGATAAAGAATATATATATATAGTTTATAGGGTCTGCCACGCCTCCTTCTGCCTGTTACGCACATTTTCGGTAAAACAAACCCAATAGTCCCTTGTACTTTTTTAAGTACGGGGTCTAAAAATATTTGATTAAATTTGGGTTTCTCAAATTCATACATACAAAAAAAAAATTTTTTTTTCAATAATAACAAATGCATCAATAAAATTTTCATGAAGATTTTCAATATTATACAATTTCAAATTAACATCAGACCAAAGACAATACGGCCAATGTGGTCAATAATGTCAAAATAGTCGATCATACAGAAGATATTCAATCTTTGTGTATATTGCTCCTAATATTGACAATCGTCAGTGTTGCTCAATTTATTTTAACATTATATGTTAAACATAACAAGTGGGAAAGATTATAGTCGAGATCCTGACTATAGGATACCCGTTACTTATTTCATTTCAATATATATAAAAGTGCTTTATAGAAAATTTTATAAACAAAAAGAGATTTTAGAGAAATAACTATTCTAACTAAAATATATTATTATATGGTCTAACTCCCCTATAGGACCATGCCTTGTTGCTCAAATTGCCTCGTCGCCGCGCGCTTTAGTTTGCCACCCAAAGGGTATTAGGTGACAATCCAGGAGGAACCACGTGGTGGTAGTGCGTCGACTTGAGAATAGCAGGGACCAAGGATCATGCTGGCAATGAATGCAATAAGTCATTTTGCCTTGTATGCTATCCCCCATCCTCCCTCCTAACAAATAACCATATAATAATAATAAATAAATAAATAATAAATAAAAAGTTTGCTTAATAAAAATTTGCTTAAATATTACTTAGCTTTGAATACACCGTTGAGAAATTTGTTCAGATATTTATAAATACGTATTTAATTTCTCTTAGGTGGAAGCTCAGTTGCAGTGACTATAATTCCGCTATGATAACTATATAATGATATAATAATAAATAAATAATAAAAAGTAAATAAAAAAGTTTGCTAAAAAAAAAAGATTGCTTATATATTACTTAACATTGAGTACACCGCTGAGAAATTTATTCAGATATTTATAAATACGTATTAATTTTCTCTAAGGTGGAGGCTCAGTTGCAGTGACTATAATTCCAGGCACTACTGTCGGAGGTATTTGAAAATGCCCAATCAATATGGGTATTACCATTTGTTGTAAATGTTGCTAGGTCTAATAACGAAGTACAACCTTTAGAATTCACTAAGAAATCAAAAATTCTTCCACAACAACCTGTCATCGAGTGAAGACATAAATTGAAATCGCCTAACACAAATAAGTCTGTATTTAATAGGGAATGCCTTTCAAATAGTTCTTTAAACTCCCTTTCGAATTTAAGTAACGGATAGGTTGGACTTTTGTAGACTATTAAAAATCCAAATGATCTGTATATGAAAATGGCATATTCAATTACTGGAGAAGACAAGTTCCTACTATTAGAATAAATGCGATTATAGTAGAAAAACTGATATTCTCAAAAATATCAGTTCTAATGAATATGAGAATGCCTGCCTTTGGTCGATTTCCGTGAGCTAAGGACTGGCAATCTAGTCGCACTGCTGTAGTAAAACCAGGAATATTGTATGTTTCGTTTGAGTATGTAGAAGCCTCAACAAAACACAAAATAGAAGATTGGAGCATTAGCAGATCTTCACACACATCGTTAATGTGGCAGTGCAAACTTTCCGTGTTATGAAAGAAAATATTTTGAACTATTAAGTAAACAGTTGTTGTGTCAACTTCATCAGGTTAACAACGACTTTTGGTTACAACTGCTTTATATTAGCAACTGCTTCAGGTTTAAATCAAGTAGCAACTGCTTCAAGTAAAAAAAAAAATACTGCTAGTTTGAAATCAATTTTAACCTTTCTGTTTTACAAAATACTGTATGAGATTTATTATGCAAAAACGAAAATTGTGTCTTTTGTTGGTTTATTGTCAATATGACATCTCCAACAAGCAACAACACTTGCATAAATGCAAGGAGCATGGTTTCCCCATCTTCAGAACCGTTTCTGCTAGTTGACCAGCATTTCAAACTTAATGTCATCTTTTTGTCGCTTAAACCATTTGGGAATTATTTGGCTCAATAATGAAAAAAAAGTTTGGATGTCATGGTGTGTTGCTGTTACTTAGTTGAAAACCTCATAAAGTTGATTTTAAACCAGCTTTCAATCTCTTTGGTTAGCCACCTGTCATCCTCAATGGAACAGGTGACATGACTCAACCAACAACATACAACACTCTCATAGAAGCATGACATGGTACAGTTTATTCAAGAGATGCCACTCCCTATCATCAGTACCATTTGAGATGTTCCGACTAGCAATTCAAGCCTAATGTCATATTTGCGTTGCCAGAACCAGTTGAGAATTTGAAGCGTTCTTATAAGGTTTAACAATACAAAACCTATTGCATACTCTAGGGGGCACCTGTTGCTTCAACAACTTAGGCACGCAATAACTGCTATTCTACTTGTCCGATCTTGTTGCGATTCAGTGGGATAATATATAATAGTAACAGATATCTATTATCAAAAAAATACGTATTATATGAAAAATTGGGGGTGAGGTGGTTTTTTACGATTTGCGGGTGCGGAGGGGGGCGTGACTTAAATTTGAAACAAACTTGATCTGCGAGAGGTATATGGAAATCTGTGTCCCAAATTTGGTTACTCTATCTCTTATTGTCTCTGAGATCCGTGTGTTTATACAGACGGACGACCGGTTTTTCGTGAATTACGGGCGTGGAAGGAGGCGGCTCAAAAGTTTAAAACAAACTTGACCTGCTCCAACGCCTTTGTGATCTGCGTGTGAAAGTTTGGTTACTTTATCTCTAAGGGTCTCTGAGATCTAGGCGCTCACACAGACGGACAGACACACATGGCTATATCAACTCGGCTGTTGATGCTGATCAAGAATATATATATATATTGTATAAGTTTGGTTGAGATATCTCATAAAACAAAAAAGTTTTTCATACTAACACTTGATTTTCGACCGATTGTTCCTATGGACGCTATATGATATAGTGGTCCGATCCAAAAAAGAAATGGACTTAGTATGCCTGCAATATAGAGGAACATAAATACTAAGTTTGGTGTCACTAGCTTTTAAATTGTTCTTATAATTTGGATATGAAATTTTTGTTTTAGATTTGTGGGCGATAAAGGGGGCGTGGCCAAATTTTGAAACAAACTTGATCTGCTTGCAATATAGGCGAACCTACATACCAAGTTTGGTGGCTCTAGCTCTTATAGTCTCTGAGATCTAGGTGTTCATACAGACGTCAGGACAGACGGACAGACGGACAGACGGACATTGCTATATCGACTCGGCTATTAATGCTGATCAAGAATATATATACTTTATGGGGTCTGCCACGCCTCCTTCTGCCTGTTACGCACATTTTCGTTAAAACAAACCCAATAGACCCCTGTACTTTTTTTAAGTACGGGGTCTAAATACAGATTATATTATATATATATATTTAGTTACTCTTTTCACAAAATCAAAGAAAATACAAGTTGTTAAAAAAGTACAAATTGTAATAAAGAAAATAGTTGACAAAAAAAAAGGAAATAGTTGACAAAAAAAAAAAAAAAGTTGCACATGGGCATGATTGAAACGGGAATCGAACTCTCGACTCATCGCCTCGAAATACACGGCTCTATCATCAGAGCCATCGGAGCATTATATTTGCATGTGGCAATATCAATGTATATCATTTTTTTTCGTTGTACGTTTTGCACGTTTCTTTTGTTTCAATTATGTCTCGCTCGTTAGAAGAGAAGCCCTACATACACACATACATACATGTGCAAATAAAGCTATTTATAGAACCAAATTCGTTTTGCTGCTAATTCATGGTACTGATTGCAAAATGTGCATCACATAAAATTATTGATTAAGTATGTAAAGTATTTATTTAAAAAGTATGTAATTATTAATTAATATGTAATTAATTTAATGCAATGAAAAAAAAAAATAAAAAAATAGAAATAATAATAATAATAAATAATTTGGTTCAAAACAAAGAGTTGTTTTGATCCCGAGTCCAATGTACCCACAAATCGCATGCATTGCTGCAAGTTTTGTACCAAAATCTGGCCACTGCACGTAGGCATGAGAAATATGAAGTTTTGATTTAATATCTTCTGTATTTGTTATCCGATTGCAATGCAGTTTTCAGGATGCATTTTCAAAATTGTGTTTAGTGTGTGTGCAGATTTTGACATCTGTACCTATTAAATTGGCCTTGTATTTGGATATTTTAGTTTTTTGTCGATTACAGGATAATTGGGGGGCGTGGCAAAATTCTAAAATAAACTTGATCTGCGTGCGCAACATAGCAGTATTGTCACCAAATTTGGAATCTCTATCTCTTATAGTCTCTGAGATCCAGGTGGTTATATTTTCTCCATATATCATATTTTCTCAAACTACTTCCCTGTTTATAAACCGATCTCAATGAAATTTTCAGCACACCTCAGGACTCGTCCCCCCATCCTGTGTGCCAAGTCTCAATGCTGTAGCTTTAATAGTGCTCTTGTTATTAGATTTTATATCATTTACGTGGGCGGACGTGGGCGGGGTCAAATTTAAATACAAACTTAGTATAGATCAACATCCTAGGAGTACTGTCACCAAATTTGGTTGCTCTTACTTTTATAGTTGCGGAGATATATGTGTTCAAAATTCTGTACCATAATCGACACGAATCTAATAGGCTCTATACCCATTTTTTGGGTATCGAGCTAAAAACGGTGCGGACGCAGTACCACATGTTACCGAGCTTGGTGGAACTACTATCAGGCCTCAGGACGCACTGATGTGGAATGACGTAGTGTGGTCCTGGTGGAACTTCTGTACCTATGGCAGACATGTGGCCGAGATCAATATATTCTTTCATGAAACTCACGTACATCTCCCTGAGTTCCGAATCTTTGGATACTCTGCGCTCTAACGATAGAAATCGTCTCTTGGCTGTTTCAAACGATGATCCTAATATCTGTGGATCTGTTTTAAAAGGCAAACTGACCTCAAAACGCCCTGACGCCAAATTCCGAACACTATCTTTGAAACTTTGCTCGCATGCAAGTTGCTCTGTTGAATATTTGGCTGAGATATTTGATTCGGGAAGAGCTTCAAGTTCCCAGAATCGTTCAACAAGGGACTCTAGCCTGGACTCTTCGCTCGGATGCATGATTGCGCAACACACCGGGTTTTGAATCTGCAATTTTTTGCACCGTCCCGATGCTACCCAACCTAACAACGTTTTTTGCAATAGAGGGCCATTTTCAGATAATTTTATCTGTCCCGTACACAAAAGTTCGAAAAATGAGTCTGCTCCTAATAACAGATCAATTCTCTGAGGCTTAAAAAATTCAGGATCTGCCAGTTCCAAATTTGCTGGAATTTTCCATTGACCTATTGGAAGATCATAGTCTGGCTGCCTGCCTGAAATGGAAGTCAGCACCCAAAATTCGGCGCTGAACTGGTGTGCATTTATTCGAGACGAAACCACTGTCGACACTTCCCCTTTCGCCACTAAACTGGCTTTTCCAACAGACGTAACAGTCAAGCACTTGTTTTTCCTAGAAAGCCTCAATGCTTGAGCAAGCTCTTCCGTCATAAAGTTCACCTGGGATCCAGAATCTAACAAAGCTCTAGCATTGTGCATTTGTCCAAACCTATCACGAATTTTCACGACAGCTGTTGCAAGGATAACTTGATCCACCTCACCCGCAACATGGTTTACGTGAGCAGGATGCGCTGAGGCTTGTGCCGTTTCAGGAGTTGCATACTTATGAAGGAGAGTGTTGTGGGGACGAGAACAAACTCTACACTTCGATGAAATGCAATTAGACACCCTGTGCCCAGAATGCAAACAGTTTATGCACAACTGGTTAGATTTCACAAAGTTGAAGCGATCTGACACAGGTATGGCCGAAAACCCTTGACAATTTCCGATAGTGTGATTTGCACTGCAGAACTGGCATTTTGGCTCATTACGATTATCTGCATTGGTACATGCGAAAGACGATTTAGTGCTTTTTACGGGCTTCAAATCAGACCTTTGACTCATTCTAGCCCTTGAACTCTCCTCAGTAGATAACTGCTGGTATCGCCGGATCAAAATTGAAAAATCCGACCACTGGGGTAATGCGTTATAATCGATTTGGTCTTCATATTTCAATTTGGTGACATTATCGACCTTTGACATTGCGATGTGGACAAGAACCGCGTTGGCAAAATCTTGCTCATTACCAATGGTCATCAAAGACCCAAAAATTGCGGAGACAGAGTCGATAATTGAGCGTATTCCGCATGCAGAAGGTTTGCTCATAGGCGCAATGTCGAACAACTGGGCTACCGTGTTGGAGAAGATTATGTACTTTTTGTCATAAACGCAGTCAAGAGTGGACAATGCCTTTTGATAGTTTTTCTCACAGACGTGTAACAACTTAATCGTTCCCGCAGGACCATCAGACAAGCATGAAATTAAATGATTATATTTTTCCATGTCTGTCAACGAACGATCAGAATCTACCAGACTTTTAAATAGACTAATGAACTGCTAGTATTCCTCATGTTTGCCACTAAATTTGGGTAATTTTAATTTAGGCAACTGTGAATGATGAGACGCCGTCGGCACATGTTCAGACACTTGAAGATCATTTAGAGCGGCCAGATATGAAGATCTTGCAAGAACACACATTTGTTCAAGCATCGCACGGCTAGTGTTATCCGGATCAATGCCGTCGATTTCGGACTGTAGATCCATAGCTTTGGCAATATACGAATTTAAAATATCTAACCTGCACTGAATTTCAAATTTACTCGGCGTAACCATTTTGTTTGACAATGATGCTCTTTGACGCTCAATGTCTCCTTCCACTTTGTCTAATTTAGCGAACAATATCGTTAATCGTTCGCTATAGCAATCCCCATCAACCACGACTGTCGCGTTGGGATCCATTTTACCGGCACCTTTAGGCATGCTTAGACTGGCACTATTTAAATGCAATTATGTGTACGCTGATACACGAGTATATGTGTATGTGTGTCATACAAGCTATACCACTGATATGCAGAACACTTAATGTAGAGAGCAGCTAATTAAGAGTTGCCCACAAGAAAAGTTAAGAGTGTGCCTGCGCTCAAGTCTATCAAAGAGAAGAGAAAGAAAAAAAGAAAAACAACTGCAAGCAACGAAGATGCTGAGATAGCAAATGTTCTGTGTAGGCGGCGTTTGTATGTATGTCAAATGACACTGCCGAAACGAAGCGAATCAACTACGAGAGAGAGAGAATAGCATGCACTTGTTTGCATGTATGTGTGGTGCCCGAGCGCTTGCACTTACTTGTATGTATGTGTAAGCAGCGGCTAACGAAGAGCGACGAAAAGAGTACCGCAACCAATTCTGTGTATGTATGTGTGTTAAATTGCGCGCGCTTGCACTTACCCAGTAAGACTTTACACCTACTAAAAGCTACTTTAAACAACACCGCAAGTAATGTGTCAGCAGTTGATAAATCTGAAGTCTTTCATTCGCTTTTATACAGGGGTGAAACGCTGAAAGAAGGGTGTTTTTGCAAGGTAGTTTTTCAGGGCTTCTGTTATGGCTCTGTTAACGCCCATTTCCCTTTCCAACGCCCATTTCCAAAAAAAAGGTTGCTGCAGGCCTTCTTTTGGAAGGCAGTAAAGCAGGCCTGTGGCGTTCGCTTCGAAAATAATGCATCCAGAAGGCATTGCTCTGGAAGGTATTTTGAATGCATTACAATGCAAGGTAGTAGGCAGTAAAAAGGCAGGAATGCGGCGTTCGCTCCGAAAATAATGCATCCAGAAGGCATTGCTCTGGAAGGTATTTTGAATGCATTACAATGTAAGGTAGCTAGAATGCATTTAATAGCAATAATTTGTCTTCAAAATATTTAAAATGGATTTTGTATTAAAAATATATATAAATCTTTATTTAAGTTATTATAAAAAAAAACATTAAGAAAAAAAAAAGACAATTTAGAAGATTTCGTCGTGGTTGCCGTTATTGTTGTTGTCCTTGCCGTTATTATTGTTGTCGCTGCCATAATTGTTGTTGTTTTCGATGTTGTTGTTATTTTCCATGTTATTGTTGTTTTCGCCGTTTTTGCTGTCATAATTGTTTTGGTTTCGATGTTGCCGTTGTTGTTGTTGTTATTGTTGCCGTTGCTCGAGTTTTTTTTCTTTTCCTTCTGATGCTTCGCAATTGACTTCGCTTTGTAGACTTTGTTCTTAGATTTCGCAAACGCAGATCGAATGTCCTTTTTGTAATCTTCGAACGCATAGCCAGTTTTCTTTGTAGCTTCTGGAATAAATATCAGTATTTTAAAAAAATCTCTTGGACGAAATTATTATTTGTAAATAGTAAATACTTACCATACAGAGCGGTGTCGAACGCCTGAAAAGAGGTTAACCCTGCTTTTGAAAATGATCCACCATAATTCATGTCCATGGTCAGCGCGGGACTAAAAACTCGACCAAAGCTTCCGATAATGCCTTTGGGCATTAAAATGCATTTCAAAATTTCAACCTGCGCAGTAATTTTTTTTGTAAATAAACGAATTGGGAATCTGTTTTAAAGTAGACTTACATATTTTTCCTGATTCTCCTCAATTTTTGTATTGAGCTCGTGAACTTCGGCTAGATTTTTTAGCGGGAACTCGACTTTGACACCCCCTTTAGAATTCTCCGCCAATTTCCTCACAATTGCAAGCATGCTGGCCATGTGTCCTTCCATGTTGTCAATTCGGGCGTTCAATCGATCCAGCTTGTTATTAAGGACTGAAAACTTATCCTCCATGTCGTTGTTGTTGACGGTGAATGTGCGATCCATTTTACGTATTCTGTTTAGTTGAATTAAAAATAAATAGTGTCAATAAGGGCATTATGTAATGTATGAAAAACAAAAATGGACAAACCATGAGACGTTTCACGTGACATTTCACTCGTTGAAAGTGGTCGATGGACAAATACTAGGTCAATAAATAAACGAGAAAGCAAAATTATACTGACAGTCATACAATTTAATTTTATTCTTACTTACCTTGTGTTCAATATTTTAAAAATGATCGCTTATTATGAATTTGTCTTATTATTTAAATAATATATAAGGTTTCTTTATTAATTTATTTGCTTTAAGTTATTTTAATTTTTTACTGCTTTATAAACAGATAGTAAAAATATCATAGATAATAAAAATATAATTTATGGCTTATCTTAAAAAAATTAATTTACTGCAGAATGAATTAATGGAACTAATACTACTTGGTCTGAATCTTCTGGGAGACATAGATATTTAAAATCTACATCCGACAAAGGAAATGTCTCGAGTAGGGTGCTGACTTTCTTATCTGCACACACAATTCCTAATGATGAACTAGCTACAGGTGTTTCAAAAAAATTCCTAAAGTTAAAGTATCTGTTTCCCTTTAAATAGCACTCCCCATTTAGTTCACAAAAGCTTGTAATTTTTATAGTAACTCCACGCTTTAAGCAACACACGTTATCGGGGGTATTAATTGTTAACGTAAAGTTTTCAAAAACGTATTGCAAAATTATGCCTTTACTATTTGCCTTCGCTCCTAGTAACCGTAATTCCCTTTTTGTAGTGTACCTGGAAAATCTTTTGTGGACTTGCTCTAATATCTGGATAGGTTTCTTTGTTTCCATCTTTACTCTTTGGAGGAAGTTTTCAAATTTATATGCACTAAAGGAACCCACATGACCTACCTCCCTAACACACTGTACCAAATGCAACAAATTGTGGACATTATATGTCAATGTCTCATCTGGATAAACATTTGTGAATTCAGACACGAAGTGAGAAATGAGATCAGAAGCAACACTGAGATTCGAAAAATACCTATTTGATAGTAGAAGCCTATATCCACACATTAACAAAAGATAGTGATAATAGCAATCATCTGAGACTATATTCTTTAAAACTATATGGCCCAAATACAGTAAAAATGCTCTACTGCCTTCCACCTTGGCAACTCTAATAAATGCCGGGGCTTTCTTACGAATTCTTGAGGCATAAATGACTTTAATTTTAGAAGTTTTTCAGATATAGCATCTAAATCCTGTTCCTTTATTTTAAATGAAGTTGTTTTCCTAGACACTATAAGATTAAGAATTCTTCTACCAACACCCAAGTCTATGAGATGCATCGGGTCGAGAGGGAATGCTGCAATGATGTTGATATTCAGTTTCTCTATTAAGAGCGGACTATTTCGGAAATAAGCTAAGTGATGCGACAAGTGAGTCCGATTTCTAAATTCTTCATTTGTTATAAGGGCACCAACGTTTGGACTATAGACGGTAACATTCTTTATGCGCTTCCCAACTTGAGTGCATTTCATGCAACCACTAAAGGAACTTGTTCCTCGAGTTCCACACATGAAAGCTCTGGCGGGTGCGTCGCAAATAAAGGATCCCATTTTAAATTTTATTTGTTTGCCGGCGATCACTAAGGGATTCTCAGATAGCTTAAGAGCCTCAAAAACAAAATCGTGCATGTATTGGTTAACATTAGCTGGCTTTTGACTTCCAACAAATGAACCAATCATGAACACGTTACTTCCAGGAACATTATTAAAGTAACCCAATATTGGCCATAAAGCAGTCAGAGAACTTTTGAAGAGTGGCAAGCCATCAACGTTCACATCCAAAACAACCTCTGTGTTATCTTCAAGACCCTCTGCTATATGCTCCAAAAAAGGAAGTATACCCAAATGGGTGTAGTGGCCAGGACTTACACTGCGTATTACGTGATTGCCTTTACTATTTTTAAGTAATCCCTTAGCAGACAGCGGAACATTGATACCCTCAGAGCTCAGTATTTTTAACAAGCTATCAAGTTGGGATACCGTAGCATTTGTCGTGTAAAACCAGTCTATTAGTTTAGTGTACAAGCGTGGCTCCCTTTGAACAAACGGGTCAGGACAATTTGGTTCCCCTCCCATGGCACCATACTCACAGTCTTCCAACTCGGACAACATACTAAAATCTTCTACATTTTCTGAACATTTCATATTTTCCTTCTCTTTTTTAGCCAAGCGCCATAGAGTTGTTCGTGAAAGCCCACTCATTCTTAATATTTTATGCTTCAGACTTTTTTAATTTAATTTTTTTTTTATTATGTTATTATTTATTTATTTGAGAATTGAAAAAAAAAAACAATTTTAATATAATAACAGTTTTTGATTTTTATAATTTCAATGAATTTAAATTATTAAATATTATTTTTAAAATTAAAATTTAAAATAAAAGTTTGACATGTTTCACTGTTCTTGAAAGATTTTTGGGCTTCAATTTTTTAATTATGATTATTTCTTGAATTTTATAATATAAATTAAAAAGGTTACAGTCCCTGTATAAATATACATATAAAGCATATTAAAACACATTCATTGTTAGAGGACAAGTGCATGTTAGCTGTATTAATCACTGTTAAGCAATTCAAACTTAACAGTTTTCCTTTTTTTCTTAACTATCTGGCAACGCCAGCGTCTCTCTCTATTATTGTATTACTCTTTGTATCATGATTCTTGTATCAATCTGGCCAGAGAGCCAAGCCATGTAAATTTTGCAAGTCAGTGCTTTTCGAGCATCAAAAGAAAATAAACGCTAAAGTACTTGAGCACATTTTCTTTTGCAACTTTGGGAAACATCGTGGACGTAGAGGCAACAACTGGAGAAGTTGCGCTGGATTTGCTGACTTCGATCGGCAGTAATTTTACCGGCCGAGAAAGCGGCCAACATTTGGCGACCGTGACAGGACTTACTCAACCTTGAGTTCTCGTCCAATTACTTCCAGATCGAATTCACATTTTTCATCACAAGTTTTTTAGTTGTTAACAGGCTCTCTTAAAGGGAAGGTTGGTGAAGTCGTCTATTGCAATCGGTCATACTGGCAGGCGCGCTGCAAAGCCGACATTGGTTCGTACATAACCTGCAATTGTTAGACACAGGCACCCCGTAACTCTTCACACACAAGCAAGTTCATTGGAAATAAACCGCAAGTATACATTCTATACAAGTACATGTATATACATTCATATATACAGCTACGGGATAACGGAGTGTTGTCGTCGTATTGTCATTCTCTGCCGATCTCCAACATACATACATACATACAGTTTCTGCACATCTCAAAGAAATACTTCTGCGAAATTACATTACTGTTCGCTCGTCTCTGTTAACACATCTGTTACATAACTAAGTTACGCTGCATCGAGTTGTTGCTATATTAGTTCAAACATGAGTGATGAGGAGCATACGCCCGTCGCATCAAGAGATGGTGGCACCAACGCTAAGGCATCATCAAAGTTAACGCAGCTCAGAGCTCAACGCACATTGTTTGAACGGCATATACATAATTTACATGCAAAGGTTACGAAAACTGGCGATACTGAAGATTCCGAGGTTCTGAACTGCAGACTTCAAATCCTGGAATCGCATTATCGGCAGCTAAGTCAAATACAAACGCAAATAGAGAACGCATATACTATTGATAATGAACGTGGAAATCAGGAAGAAATGTTTATCGCTGCTAAAGTAAAAATTTTATCGCTTCTCCACTCCAAACGGAATATACATACACAGTCAGGAGCGGAGGCGAGTTTCTTCAATTCATCGACCATCCATGGAAACGGACATAATCATCGATTGCCAAAGCTGAAATTGCCGAGCTTCGATGGGAAATATGCAAATTACAAAAGGTTTAACACGTCATTTAAGAACCTAGTTCATAATGATCCACAAATACCGACGATTGATAAGTTCAATTATCTACTAGACTGCTTGTCAGGGCCTGCGCTAGAGGTTGTGCAATCATTTCAAGTAACTGAGGAAAACTACGAAAAGGCTTTAGAAAGACTCGAAGCCCGTTACGATAACAATGTTTTAATCTTCCATGATTGTATCTCTAGTCTCTTTGCGTTCCAACAGATGAAAAATCCAGAAGCTACAGCTTTGCAAAGACTCATCGACAATGCAACAGCTATACGAGGATCGCTGCTCTCACTAGGGTCTGCTGAGGAAATCATGAACAGCATTATGATTCACATTGTACTTGGCAAGGTGGACACTGAATCAAAATCGGATTACGATAAAATGAAGAGTCTTGAGAACCTTTCAACGTGGGAAGATTTCTGCAAGATTCTCAATAGACGCTGTCAATTCTTGGAAGGCCAGCGAGATGGCCAATCGGAACAAAGTCACTCAAACTCAAGGTCCAAGAATGCGTCGAGTGCCAAGAGTTTCGTCAACGTTGCCGAAGAATGTTTGCATTGTAAGTCAAATGCACATTATACCGGTAGTTGCAAGGCGTTTAGTGAGCTGTCATTACAACAGCGTTTCAATACAATTAAGAACGCTAATGCATGTTTCAATTGTCTTCGTAAAGCGCACAGAGGCAAGGATTGCCAGTCCAAGTCAAGGTGCAAGGTGTGTCAATCCACTCATCATACTCTGTTACACAAATACGTACAAGCATCGTCTCCATCGGGTCCTCAAAGCAGTTCGACGATCAATACACCATCAGTTTCCACCTCATTGTTGGCTCACAGTTCAAGCGTAGCTGTACTCCCAAGCGCGCTAGTGAAAATCCAGGATAATCGAGGTCAATTCCACGTCGTTCGCGCCCTATTGGATTCATGCTCAGAAGTAAGCTTTATCACTGAGGAAACAGCAAAGCGACTTCAGCTCGAAAGGCATCGAGTGAATCAAGAAATCAGTGGAATTTCCGAATCGAGGCAGAAGGTCTCATTCACTACATGTGCCACATTGAAGTCCAGGTGTTCCGACTTCACATGGTCATCAACATTCTCCATTGTTAAGAGTATTTCGGCCAAGCAGCCGCTGAAAACAATTCGGAGATCAGAGTGGAATCTACCGTCAGGAATTGAACTGGCAGACCCGCATTTCTACGAGTCGAACAAGATTCAACTGCTGATCAACGTGGATGGATTTTTTGACGCAATTCGAGAAGGAAAGATTAAACTTGGTGAAGGCATGCCATATCTCGTAAACACGGCGTACGGTTGGATTGTTGGGGGCAACATGGAAACCAACACCAACATTCAAGATCAAAGATGCTACTACACAGTTGAAGAAAATCCTCTAGATCTATTGGTCGAAAGATTCTGGGTAGTGGAAGACTGCCAGGTGGCTAAGTCGAAATTCACAGAAGAAGAGCGCCTGTGTGAAGAGCATTTCCGTAACACAGTTACACAGGACCCAACCGGACGAATACAAGTCAGACTGCCATTCAAAGAGTCACCCAGCGCACTTGGAGAATCGTACGTAAATGCACTTAGGCGTTTTAAATCGCTTGAACGCAAATTAGATCGCGATGAGCAATTGAGACAATCGTATGTCGAGTTTATGGATGAATATATTGCACTCGGCCACATGTCGCTGGCACATGGTGTAAGCCACACAGATCCTCATTATTATATTCCACACCATTGCGTTTTGCGACCGGAAAGCTTATCGACGAAACTCCGTGTGGTATTTGACGCGTCAGCCAAAACACACTCGGGTAAATCCCTCAACGATTTACTGAGAGTTGGACCAACCATTCAACAGGATTTAATAACCACATTTTTGTCTTTTAGGTTACATAGATATGCACTCACTGGTGATATCGCAAAGATGTACAGACAGTTTACTGTAGAAGAAAGAGACAAACGTTACCAATGGATCTTATGGAGGTCCAACACATCGCATGAGCTAGAAACATATCAACTCAACACTATTACTTATGGAATGTCGGCTGCTCCGTATCTTGCGATAAGAAGCGTTCACCATATCGCTGATTTGTACGAGGCTGAATACCCCGTAGGTGCTGCGACGTTACGCAGCGACTTATACGTGGACGATGTTCTTACAGGTGCAGATGACATACCTCTTCTGCAACATAAAAAGAATGAAACGGTGAAGATCCTCGCTAAGGCTGGATTGCAACTCACAAAATTCAGCAGCAACTCTAAGGATATCGCACCGACCTCTGACAACGAAGTCTTTATCGTTCTTGATGATCAAGACGTTACCAAAACATTGGGCGTCGCATGGCAACCTCATCGGGATATATTCGTTTTTCGTTACGAATGCCAAGAAAACGAGCCAATTACAAAACGCTCCATACTCTCCAGAATTGCTCGAATGTTTGATCTCTTAGGATTCATTGGCCCTGTAGTCATACGCTGCAAAATTCTTCTTCAGGACTTAACGCTTAAAGGAATCGATTGGGATGCACCTGTTGATGGAGTTCTGCGAGAAAGATGGACTGAGATACTGGATGATTTAAAGGACCTAGCTAATCTGGCTATTCCTCGATTTGTGTTTACTTCTGTGGCACGTCGCTGCGAAATACATGGATTTTCCGACGCGTCTGAAAGAGCTTATGGATGCTGCATATACGTTCGTGCTCAACTGGCACATGGCATAGAAGTAAACCTACTAATGGCAAAGTCAAAGGTAGCGCCAATGAAGGTACAATCATTGCCGAGACTTGAACTCTGTGGCGCACTGTTATTAAGTCGAGTTTGGCGCAAATTTGAAGAGAAACTAGCCATTTATGTCGAGCGGGTCTATTTTTGGAGCGATTCCAAGATTGTGTTACAGTGGCTTCAAATGCATTCCTCAAAGCTGCAATGCTTTGTTGCCAACAGAGTATCTAAACTCCAGGATCATTCAAACGTAATTTGGAGGCATGTTCCCTCAGCAAAGAATCCGGCAGACATAATTTCACGTGGATGTCGTGCCTCTGATCTACTGACGAACATGTGGATGAAAGGTCCAGATTTTTTAAAACTTCCTAGTGATGATTGGCCACAGCTGAAGGAACCGCTACCACCGCCGATAGAAATACGCGCGAAAGCAACACTCGTTTGCAGCAACACGGACAGCGCCATTCAATCTGTTTTAACTTCAATAATCGATAAGTATTCATCATATTTTCGAATTCTTCACATAGTTTCGTACATATTTCGCATTACAAATAGAGTGAAGCCTGACCACTTCCTAACGACAAGCCGAACTGTACCAATATCAGCCGCAGAGATGAGCAAGTCGTTTTGGAGAATTATCGCATTAATTCAAGGAGAAACTTACGCTAAGGAAATAGCAAAAATAAGGAAAAATCAACTTCTAGAACCTCGTCTACAAGGTCTGTCACCTTTTATACAAGAAATGAACATTGATAACGCTATTGTGTGTGTGATGAGAGTTGGTGGCCGTCTAACCAATGCCGAAATGCAGTTTGAAGCGAAACATCAAGCGCTACTGCCCCAACAACATCGCTTTACAAAACTCTACGTTGAACATTTGCACCGCAGCAATCTTCATGCTGGGCCTAGAATTTTACTCGCACTGTTACGTGAAAGGATTTGGGTGATTAATGCACGAGCCTTAATACGTAAGGTCGTGCGTAGCTGCATAAGTTGCTTCCACTACAAGCCCCGGTTAATGAAGCAAATTATGGGTAACCTACCGTCAGATCGTCTGCGCGGTGAGCGTCCGTTTCTAATCACCGGCGTGGATTTTTGCGGACCGTTTTTCACAACGTACAGGCTCCGAGGCAAGGCCCCGTATAAGACATATGCGGCTATCTTTGTCTGTTTCGCATCAAAGGCAATTCACATCGAGCTGGTTTCAGAGCTATCTACAAACGCCTTTCTGCTGTGCCTTCGACGGTTCATTGCACGGCGCGGTGTGCCTGAACGCCTGTGTTGCGATAACGCCACTAACTTTGTTGGTGCAGCAACGAAATTAGCAGAGTTCAAAAAGGAATTATTTAACGAATCAGCCATTGATATAATCAATTTGTACAGCAGATCTAAAGGTTTCGAATTTTGTTTTATCCCACCTAGAGCACCACATTTTGGAGGCCTCTGGGAGGCAGCGGTTAAAGCGGCGAAAACGTTGGTTTTAAAGAACCTAACTAACGCCCACCTAACGTACGAGGAGCTGCAAACACTCTTTCTAGACGTCGAAGCCATTCTAAATTCTAGACCAATTTCTCCGGCTTCGGACGACCCCAACGACATCGCTGCAGTCACTCCAGCTCATTTGCTCATCGGAACATCCCTAACTTCTCCCCCAGAAGCCGCACTATATCGCAACTCAGATCCGCCTGGCAAAGAACTACGATACGTGGATAGATGGCAGCGTGTGACATATCTCAAGCAGCAGTTCTGGTCACTTTGGCAGCGAGATTATGTGCACACACTTCAACAACGCAGTAAGTGGACTGGAGAGAAGGAGAACCTATCTGTTGGGCAGCTCGTCATTATACACGAAGACAATACACCGTCACAACAGTGGCTGCTTGCGCGAGTAATAGCTACCATTTCTGGAAAGGACGGAAAGGTTCGAGTTGCGGATGTACGAACGGCAAAGGGCATTCTCAGACGTCCAATTCACAAGCTTGCGCCTCTTCCATTAGATTAATTGTTTGAAAGTCAAGTCTTTCAACGCGGGGAGAATGTTAGAGGACAAGTGCATGTTAGCTGTATTAATCACTGTTAAGCAATTCAAACTTAACAGTTTTCCTTTTTTTCTTAACTATCTGGCAACGCCAGCGTCTCTCTCTATTATTGTATTACTCTTTGTATCATGATTCTTGTATCAATCTGGCCAGAGAGCCAAGCCATGTAAATTTTGCAAGTCAGTGCTTTTCGAGCATCAAAAGAAAATAAACGCTAAAGTACTTGAGCACATTTTCTTTTGCAACTTTGGGAAACATCGTGGACGTAGAGGCAACAACTGGAGAAGTTGCGCTGGATTTGCTGACTTCGATCGGCAGTAATTTTACCGGCCGAGAAAGCGGCCAACATTCATAAATAACTATTTCCACGTTTATACAGTGCCTTAAGTTTCTTTCATTGAAAGCGATTTACATAATACCGCTTTTATAAACACTTTTTAAACATTTAATTAATACACAATAATAACATAAAAAAAGTCACACGTATAAATAGTTACAAAATTTGTTGTAAGATCAAACGATTTAAGTTAAAATCAGGTTTAGCTTATGTATAAACATGGTATATATGTATATGCTTTAAGGGAACAAATATGCGCGCGTTTTTGCGACCCGCATTTCTCTTTACAAAAACATAAACAAACATTCGCTAGTACAGTGGCTCACAGTGGTTTGACCAACCATTTATAAATTACACTAGGTTAAAAACTTGCGTTAATATCATTTTATTAATTAGTTGACGTAAGTTTTAAGCTGTAAGCCACTGTATATATTATATATATATATATGTTGTATGTAAATACTCACAGTTTTCAATATGTTCACTTTGGGCAAAATCCGTTCCCCGAAATGCATGAAAATATAAAACAATAATTTGATATTACTATTAATATTATTTCCCGGCACAGAAATACAATACTTACATGATAAAAATATAAAAACTTCACTTAATATCTTTTTATTTTCACTTTTGGTCTTCACTGCTCTGCTTCTTTTGGTGT
>CATOAP020000068.1:200940-229347 GCA_951394115.2 Drosophila phalerata
AAACCCAATAGACCCCTGTACTTTTTTCAAGTACGGGGTCTAAAAACTCCAAATATACTGTAACGATCCTAAAAGCTTCACCGGGCTAACTCGGTCGGCGTTATGGGTTTCGTGCAACAAATTTATATTTTGCAACACTTGCGAATAAATAAGAACTCAGATATGTTTTCAATATTTCAATGATGTGGTTTATTTACGACTTCGACGCCGACTCGTAATTGTACAAAGGAAATGGTTATGTAAATTGATTATGCTGGTATATTCTGTTTGGTCCAATCGTCGT
This sequence comes from Drosophila phalerata, assembly GCA_951394115.2. Classification (NCBI taxonomy): domain Eukaryota; kingdom Metazoa; phylum Arthropoda; class Insecta; order Diptera; family Drosophilidae; genus Drosophila; species Drosophila phalerata. The sequence goes on from CATOAP020000068.1 coordinate 201,224, forward strand.
CCTGCCGAGTCGATCCTTGGTCGTCGGCTATAGTGCGGCGTGTTCCGCCGGCCCTGGGGGAAAATCCTGGTAATACAACTCGGGAATGTCTTGACAGGGTCCTGGCAAAGCGAGGACAACTAACGGGGATCCTGGCAACGCGAGGATATCTGGACGTGGGTCCTGGCAGCGCGAAGACAAATACAGGGGATCCTGGCAACGCGAGGATATCTGGACGGGGGTCCTGACAGCGCGAGGACAATTGGCTAGGGATCCTGGCAACGCGAGGATATTCTTAACTGGGTCCTGACAGCGCGAGGACAATTGGCTGGGGATCCTGGCAACGCGAGGATATTCTAAACTAGGTCCTGACAGCGCGAGGACAATTAGATCTTTACCTTCGAACTTCGCTACTTCTCAAAGACTGACCCGCATCTGTGACTGCATGCCCTTTTATAGTTTGCGAGCCCAAAACTAACGGCACATGCACTCACCAGTCAATCGTTTGCGAGCCGAAATCTAACGGCACATGCACTCACCAGTCAATTGTTACCGTTCATTGTCTTAACGGTACTTCCGTCGCGAGCGTCGCTGTATCGGTAACATGTTCCATGGGCGCCGCTGAAGGGGGTTCAAACCGTGGGTCAACCCGTTGTTGTGGAAATAAGAACATGTATTTTGTGAGAAACTAATATGTTTCCCACAATACATACCAAATAATCTTGCCAATTTTCTTTTAAACTAAATTTATACTCAATTTTCTATAAATACTTAACAAACAAATTTTTTAAAGGAAAAAACCAAATATTCAAATTAAAAATCTATTCCAAATATTCTAAAAACTTAACATTCAAACTCCAAATAAACATAAAAATTTTTGAAAAAAGTCGAATCAAATATATATTAAATTATTTGCCAAATTTCTTGTCAAATATGCTTACCAATGCTTACCGATATTCATTTCAAAATTGCAATGATAAAATAGCTGAATAATATCAAACAAAGTGGGACAGTTTGCATTATTTCCTTTTAAATTAAACTTGACTAATATTATATTATATTTGTATTATTAAATTTACATATATCAACCAAAGTTAATAAATATAGAAAAAAATTTTTTTTTCAATTTTAAGATTAATTGTTATCCCACAACCTTCTATTGATATAGTTTCATATTAAAGTCTAAATAATAACTAAGAACCTATCCAAATCCTCCTAACTTTAAACTCCCCTAAATAACATACCATATCATGTCTACTTTTACATACCAAATTCAACATGCCACCTACTCCAAATAAAACTAAATCATCATCCAGCCCCGGCCCTTCACCCAAAATGCCCACCAACTTCGAAATCCGACCCGGAACATCAAAACGCACATCAGAAGATACCACCGCAATGGTCCTAAAAATGGTACAGGACGACATAAAAAGAAATGAAAGGGAAATTAATAAACTTTTTGAGGAGCAAGTGGAGCAAAAGGTGTAAAATAAACAAGCCGAATCTAACCTAGCTGCTACTCCAGTGAAAAGGGCCCCGGATACTTTAGGCATGAGATATCCTCGCAAGGCTCCAGCATCCACACTAAATTGTTGAATAATTAACAAATTTAAGGATGACAACGAAACTATAAGAGCCATTGCTCTACCAACTATTATCACTCTTGCCATACAATGTTCCCATATTATCGTTATACTCTATGATCAGCCACGTTTACCTCGTTGCCATAGATTGCCCACCAACACCAACAATACCATTAACAACTGAGATCTACAAACACATATTTGATAGCTTCAAGCCACGATTCCTACTTGCTGGTGACTGGAATGCCAAACATCGCTGGTGGGGAAACACCCGTGCCTGTAATCGAGGCAATGCATTAATCTCATGCATAAGATCTCAAAACTATAATGTTTTAGCCACTGGCTCTCCCACTCTTTTTCCACGCTACCAAAATAATAGAACCTCTGCTATCGATTTTGCAATATACTATGGTATCCAAGATGACCTCCTCCAAATTCAATCCTCACTTGACCTTGCCTCTGACCACCTCCAATTGCTAATCAACCTCTCAAACAAACCAAATATTATCCAATTTATCAAACCAATTCTATCTGCTAATGCTAATATTAAAAAATTTCAATTAAGGCTTAACCAAAATATACATCTCAACACAGAAATCTTCTATGGAGAAGATGTTGAAGATGCAGTCGATATACTTACAAGAAACATACACCAAGCTGCCACCTTTGCCTCAAACAATTTTAACCACCTACCACCAAATAGTAGATTCCGAATTCACTACACCCCCAATCGTCACATACAAAATATGCTCATAGTTAAACGCTACTATAAATACAATCACCTTGTCCGTCGCAACCAAGACGCTAGAAAGCTCCACAGAATAGTATCAAAGAGACTCAAAAAAGCACTTGAAGCCAATAAAGCAAGAAGATTAGATAGAACACTACAAGCCATTGATCCCAAAGACAGATATAGTTTGCAAAAGCTATGGAAATTTACCAAACAAATAAAAAGGCAACCTACTCCCAATCTTCCAATAAGACGACACATTGCAATCGAAGATAGCTCTAATCCCAGTTCCAATTATAATAACCAAATTTGGTGCAAAGCCCCAATTGAAAAGGCTGAAGCATTTGCGCTTCATCTAGAACAAAGATTCAAGCCCATCATCTTAAACACCGATAATGAACGCAATGAAATTGAAAACCTACTAAACAATCATATTTCTATACAACCACCAAATAACTCTCCTAGTTTTCACCCAATAACTCTCCCTGAAATTAAAAATCAAATAAAGAAACTTGAAAATAATAAATTCCCAGGACTAGATAATATCGACAATAGAACAATCGAATGTCTTCCAGATTCCGCCTTGTTATACCTAATACTTATATTCAATAATGCAATAAGACTAGGCCATTTTCCACAACAATGGAAAATGGCAGTAGTCACAATGATTTCCAAACCATCTAAACCCACAGATCAACTCTCCTCTTACAGACCAATAAGCCTCTTATCAGGCCTCTTCAAAATACTAGAACGACTATTATTATTATTATTGACCAACAACTTGCTCGCGTTACCCAATTTATACTTAGAGCCTTTGAAAAAATCCAATACTGCTCTGCAGTATACATTGATGTACAAGAAGCCTTTGATAAAGTATGGCATCAAGGCCTATTCTATAAACTCAAATCAATTCTCCCACTGCCATTATACAATATTATCTCTCATTATCTTTCAAATCGCACCTATGCTGATGACACAGTAATAATGTGTGCTTCAGAATCCCCTATTTCTGCTATACAGCAAGTTGAAATCATGCTCGACGCTCTTTCAAACTGGACCAATAAATGGTGCATCAAAATAAACGAAAGTAAGACGGCTGACGTACTCTACACTCTAAGAGATGAAAGTGAACTTGGCCATCCGAGATACTCACCCAAATTGATGGGCCAAATCATTGAAACAAAAAATCTACATCCCTACCTAGGTGTCAAACTGGATAAAAAGTTAAATTTCTATAAGCATGTAACTTCTTTAGTCTCTAGACTAAAATCTCGTAGATCACAACTCGACTGGTTACTTAAGAAAGACAGTAAACTCCCATTAAACTGTAAAGCACTGCTTTATAAAAAACTAATTGCTCCATTATGGCACTATGCACTCTCTGTTTGGGGATCCCTCTCCAGCCAATCCCAAATTAACCGAGTTACTATCTTTCAAAATGTCCACTTAAAACAGTTACTAATGCCCCGGATCGCACTACAACCTCATCAATTCACAATGACCTTAATATTAAAACAGTAGAAGATCCATAAGATAACTACTCATAAAATTATGCCACAAGGCTAAGTATTCACCGAAATATCGAAGCCAAAAAACTCATTGCTACGCCCTACATACCATTTCGTCTTGCAAAAAGCAGACCCAGATATATTCAACAAATTAATAAACACATTAAACCACCACTAAATTGCGACGAAACGCCCAACTAATCAACAAATTTAAGGATGACAACGAAACTATAAGAGCCAAGCTGGAAAATAACCCAACCCACTCCAATAATATAAAAGAAAAAGAATACAAAAAACCAGAGAAGAATATCAACAATGACATAGATAAAGAAAATAGCCCAGCCAACTCCATGGCATCCAAACTTTTTTTTCATTATTGAGCCAAATAATTCCCAAATGGTTTAAGCGACAAAAAGATGACATTAAGTTTGAAATGCTGGTCAACTACCAGAAACTGTTCTGAAGATGGAGAAACCATGCTCCTTGCATTTATGCAAGTGTTGTTGCTTGTTGGAGATGTCATATTGACAATAAACCAACAAAAGACACAATTTTCGTTTTTGCATAATAAATCTCATACAGTATTTTGTAAGCCAGAAAGGTTTAAATTGATTTCAAACTAGAAGGATTTTTTTTTTTACTTGAAGCAGTTGCTACTTGATTTAAACCTGAAGCAGTTGCTAATATAAAGCAGTTGTAACCAAAAGTCGTTCTTAATCTGAAGAAGTTGACACAACAACTGTTTACTTAATAGTTCAAGTTTGAATATTTTCTTTTATAACACGGAAAGTTTGCACTGCCACATTAACGATGTGTGTGCAGATCTGCTAATGCTCCAATCTTGTATTTTGTGTTTTGTTTAGGCTTCTACATACTCAAACGAAACATACAATATTCCTGGTTTACTACAGCAGTGCGACTAGATTGCCAGTCCTTAGCTCACGGAAATCGACCAAAGACAGGCATTCTCATATTCATTAGAACTGATATTTTTGAGAATATAAGTTTTTCTACTATAATCTGCTAATAGTAGGAACTTGTCTTCTCCAGTAATTGAATATGCCATTTTCATATACAGATCATTTGGATTTTTAATAGTCTACAAAAGTCCAACCTATCCGTTACTTAAATTCGAAAGGGAGTTTAAAGAACTATTTGAAAGGCATTCCCTATTAAATACAGACTTATTTATGTTAGGCGATTTCAATTTATGTTTTCACTCGATGACAGGTTGTTGTGGAAGAATCTTTGATTTCTTAGTGAATTCTAAAGGTTGTACTTCGTTATTAGACCTAGCAACATCCACAAGAAATGGTAATACCCATATTGATTGGGCTTTTTCAAATACCTCCGACAGTAGTGCCCGGAATTATAGTCACTGCAACTGAGCCTCCACCTTAGAGAAAATTAATACGTATTTATAAATATCTGAATAAATTTCTCAGCGGAGTACTCAATGTTAAGTAATATTTAAGAAATCTTTTTTTTTAGCAAACTTTTTTATTTTCTTTTTATTATTTATTTATTATTATATTATTATATAGTTATCATAGCGGAATTATAGTCACTGCAACTGAGCTTCTACCTTAGAGAAATTAAATACGTGTTTATAAATATCTGAACAAATTTCTCAACGGTGTATTCAAAGCTAAGTAATATTTAAGCAAATTTGTATTAAGCAAACTTTTTATTTATTATTTATTTATTTATTATTATTATTATATGGTTATTTGTTAGGAGGGAGGCAAAATGACTTATTGCATTCATTGCCAGCATGATCCTTGGTCCCTGCTATTCTCAATTCGACGCACTACCTCCACGTGGTTCCTCCTGGATTGTCACCTAATACCCTTTGTGTGGCAAACTAAAGCGCGCGGCGAGGAGGCAATTTGAGCAACAAGGCATGGCCCAATAGGGGAGTTAGACCATATAATAATATATTTTAGTTAGAATAGTTAATTCTCCAAAATCTCTTTTTCTTAAAAAAATTTTCTGTAAAGCACTTTTATATATATTGAAATGAAATAAGTAACGGGTATCCTATAGTCGGGATCTCGACTATAATCTTTCCCACTTGTTTTTTATAAGTAACGGGTATAATGACTCACTAAAGCCAAACTAAAAGTTCAAAATCACAGGACTCCATGCTTTCCTCTGCACTGACTGGATACATAATGAACTCATAAACTGCGGATTCAGACCAATTAGTGTCACCAACATCACCGGCAACATCACCAACACACCCACCAATTCATTTAAGGTGGAGCTACAGCCGACTGAAGAAAATACTAAGATTCTCAAACTCACATCTTTGACTACCATCCAGATCAAAATTACGCGTATGCAGCTGCCTAGCAAAATCTATCAATGCTACCGATGCCAAAAATTTGATCACCATGTAAGCAACTGTACGCACAATGGATTTATCTGTTTCAAATGCGCAGGCCCACACTCTCATAAGAAGAGTACCAAACCCAGTTCTGTACCGGGCAAATGCATTAACTGCATGGGGGACCATATAGCGTCTTACCACCTATGCCCTGCTTATATAAAAGTTGCAAACGGACGGGCACAAACAAGCTCAATTATGCGCGCAGAACGTGCACTACATTCGATCGGATGGACCAATGAACCGATGTTTAACCAAACAAACAAACAAAACCACCCATATGAAAGAACTTCGTGGCCCACCACTAGGCGCTACGGACCGGATCCCAGACAGTCCGTACTTGACGCTCTTGTGACGCTAGAGCTCGCGTTTGTAGCTCTGCCCGTCCTTGTAGAAACAGACCTCGCTTGGAGGCATCTGCTCGCTCTTGTAGCCCGCGATGCCATTTTGTAGCTTTAGATGAATTCTTGTCTACAAAAAAAAATATTTAAAAAAAATGCCGATCTCTGTGCTCAAGGTGGAAAATTAATGGAAGAATTTTTGTCCCTGTAACACAGTAACACAGAAAAATTTTTAAATTACTGGGGCAACTGAGAGATATGGGTGCGCAAGAGGGTATGCGTGCGCTGTAGTAAGGATCGGCATGATTCCCTATTCTTTTTTTCATTGGTGCAACTGGTCGACCAAGGTAGGCTTGGCACCCTACCGTCGGGCGCAAGGGAGGATCTCTCGGACTTTAGTCCGTGGAGACACCCCATTGAGCCTGGTGCACACGATGCATCCGGGCCAGGTCCCTGTCCGACAGGTACCAAAAGTGACCGCAGGGAGACGTAGGGGCAACGCCCTTTTTTGTCCCGACCACGACACCCTTGGCGCCGCGTCAGAGTGAGCCCTGGACCGGACTCCACCAAAGGCTGATTTGCAAGATATCAGAGCTATCACAGGAGACGTAGGGGCAACGCGCTTTATAGTCTCGCCATGATGCTCCAGCCACCTTGCCCGATCCAGGCCAGACCACGCCTAATTGTCCTGCCACCTGAAAACCCTAAAAACCCTAAAATATATAGTATTTGCACGCATCGTTATAAATTTATTGTAACTAAGAGGGGGGATCGCAGCGCATGGTTTTCTTTTTATTGCTCCAGATGCGAAAGGCCATGTTACTCTTCGATGTACAACCGCTTACCAAAGTTCAAAGGTTGCACTAGGTGCGGAGTTTCTACAAAATCTTCTCCGTTGCAGCACCAGCCACTGTGCCTCTCCTGGTACCACTCCCAACAAAAGCTGGCGCCGTAAGTATTACGCGCATTACATCGCTGTGGGTGGTGGCGTCGTCACTGCAGATGCTGTGTGCCGTCATCGGAAATGCTCTCCGGGGCTATGCGGTAATTGCTGTCGCTGTTGTAGGTGGAGCGGCAGCGGCGGCTCACACCAAGCACACACGCTTATGTGTGGATACGGCGTCACTGCTTTGGCTGGCAGAGGCGTCTCGACGAAAGACACACACACGGTTGTTGTTGGCGACAAAAATGCACATATACACACACTTGCACTTCCACTGTATTGTTCCCTCGTCGCAGTCGTTGTTGTTCTTGTCACCTGTTGTTTTTATTCTCTTGTTGCCTTTGTTTCTGCACCTTTTCTTCTGCACATTTATGCACGCTGTGAGCCCTCCAGAAAAGTCACCTTGTCCGCCAAGACGTCTGTACACTTTAAGCTGCATGATGGCCGCCGATCGCTGGTATCGATGACCCTTGTATCGATATTGCTCTGCAAGGCTGCCACCTTTGAAAATGAGTGAAAGGTTGACGATGATCTAAAAAAAGAAAATGAACTAATGCCTCCGGGCCAAATGAACTGCAGCCAAAAATGTGAGGCAGCATGCTGCTGCTAGGGAGAAATCTCTGAATCGCAACGCATAGAGGTTTTCTTTATTTGTTGCTCCAGATGCGAAAGGCCATGTTTTACCGATGATCAAGGCGAAAAGTTTGGGTTTTGCCTCTCAGTAACTTGCGGCAGAGTTATCGTTGATGTTGTTGTTGCTATTGCGGCGAAATGCCTGCAGAGGCTGTGTGGTGGTTCTCGCTGTTGCATGTGGAGCGGCAGCGGCGGCTCTCATGAAGCACAAAATTTGGCGGGCAGCGGTGTCTCAGAAATCACACACACATACATGTTCTTGCACTGCACCGACTGACGTCGCACTATGGGGAATTTGACCATTTTTTTGGAATTAATTAATTACTCGAGAACGAATGAAGTTTCTTTGCTCTAGTTTTTTGCATTGGGCTTATAAAAGCAATACGCAAATGTCCTACAAAAGTGGGCGTGGTGCCGCCTTTATTTTGGATTCTGCGATATGCAAATTTTTTGTTTTTCAAGCTATGAGCACCAAATTTGCAGGTAACGCGTGTTACTATGCCCCTAGCAAGCTGGTAAAATTTGATCCAAATCAGACAACTATATTATATAGAAATAATATAAATTATCGGTTGAAGACTACTTTTTTGTGAAAACTGTATTATTTTTCCATATTTTAATGCGAAACTTAACAGTTTTAAGAGTTTGAAAGTTTCTGTCATTTTAGTCAACCTTAGACTACCATATCATATAGAAAAATTGTCTGTAAAACGCCAATTTTCAGTGTAATGAACAATTATGATTATTTTCTATTAAATTCTTATATGTAACAGCTAAAGAAAACCTTTAACTTTTAGCTCTTAAAATTCGTGTAAAATTCTTAAAGTAAATGCTAACAGTTATTGCGTTAAAGTAGCTCAAAAAAGCCACCTCATTTGCTCTTTTTACCTTCGTAAAGTTTCATGTAAAATCAAACCCTGCATTTTAAAATTTGAGGTTACATGATAATAAGTTAGTTTTCATAAAATATCGCAAAATATCGCAAAAAGTAAGTAAAGTAAATATTATGGTGGACAGAGGTGGACATTTTTTTATATTTCCATTTAAAGTTTAAATTTATTTTCAATTTTCAATCAGTTAGGTGGCTCTCTGTTTAATATAACTACGAGGTCAATACGATCAAATTCTATAATCAAAACTTTAAAAAACAAAAAAAAAACCTCGCCAAACAGATTGTATGTCAAAGGTTTTCAATTTATAAACAATATCTATTAGTTTTCTGTATTTAAAGTTTGACGAAAAATGCAACAATTTTGACAGCACGTGTTTTCCAATTACATAACCTCTGTTTGCACTGTTATAACTTAACAGTGGCGAGTTCTGTTAAAATTTCTGGTATGCAACATTACAGTTTGGACATTTCCTGGTCGATTGCTGTTATCAAGAACGTATTTTAATAACTTTCAAAAATTGAATTTATTCCAAAATATCGGAAAAATTCCCCATAGTGCGTCGTCTGGCTGCTCACTGTTGTTTGTTTCATCCTTGTGTCGTGTTGTTTCTTTTGTGTTTCCTTGTCGTTACGCTTTGTTTTCTGTCGCACACTTGTCGTTTGTTTCACTGTTGTTTTCTCCGCTTGCACGTCCGCTCACTTCAAGCTCACCAGAAAGTCAACTTGTCCGCAGCTGGATGCTGCCTCACATCCCCCTCATACTTGGGGGGCGGAAAAAAAGCGTGATGTCTCCGGCGTAGGGCATCTGGACCCCTGGAACTCGGTCTTGTTTTCCCCCTGAAGCGGGCGGGGACTTTGAGATGGCACGCCATCTTCAAGTATGACCGAACTCAAGTTCGGTACATCAGAGTATCATCGTTGCTGCGCTGCTAGGGGTTGGGGTGCTGTAAATATCAAGAGAAAATCAGTGCTTTGCGGCTCATGTAGTCCTTGCTGTGATCTTCGCTAGGGTCATCGCTGTGGTCTCTGTAGTCTTTTCTGATCTTCTCTATTGTCATCGCTGTGGTCTCTGTAGTCTTTACAGCTAATTTGGCTGGGGTCCTTGTTGTGGTGGTCATCGTGTGGTTGGCGCTTGCCTTGCTGGAACCGCCCGTGGGTGTAGTATGCACACATAGCGAATACAAAAAAAATTATGTATAAAATTAATTTTTTCTTTAATATCATATACACATATATTAAAACTATAAATTCATATTCATATAAAATAACTACACTATGTTACGTTATTTTTCAAACGGTGGGAGATGTAGTAAGCACGCATAGAGAATACAAAATGTATTCAGTGTCGTTCATAACAAGCACATTGTAACACTTTGTTGCAATGCTTACATAAGCATAAGTCCCAAGCTTATTTCAAGTGCAATGTAATATGATCGCACAAGAATGCAATGGGCAGCATAAGCGCCGAACCGCGTATTTGCTTGTCGCGCATGTCGCAGCTTTTAGCTATGTTAAGACTTAGAATGAATAATGAAATCAATACAATAAATGACCATGAACATAACAAGTCGATATATTTTGTGGTCTTACGATCGGACTTAATACATGGCGACCGTGCCAGTGATCTAAGTGAAATAAAAAATAGGGGGCTCCGCCCCTGCTCGCTTCGCTCGCCAACCCCCGACTCGCTTCGCTCGCGGTGCTACAATCGAGCATACTCGACTGATGCTGTTGCAGAGCGTTGCAATACATTTTCGACTACTTTTTTCAACGACAGCTATATGTTATAGTTGTCCGATTTGAACCAACTTCGGTCGGGAGATATAAAACCAAGCTATATGCATACTGTTATAGTTTTCTTGAAATATCTCATAAAACAAAAAAGTTTTTCATAGCAAGAATTGATTTTCGCCCGATCAGTCCAATGGCAGCTATATGATATAGTGGTCCGATCCAAAAAAGAAACACACTTGATATGCCTGCAATATAAAGGAATCTACATACTAAGTTTGGTGTCCCTAGCTTTGAAATTGTTCTTATAATTAGGGTATGAAATTTTCTTTTTCGATTTGTGGGGGACAAAGGGGGCGTGGTCAAATTTTGAAACAAACTTGATCTGCTTGCAATATAGACGAACCTACATACCAAGTTTGGTGTCTCTAGCTCTTATAGTCTCTGAGATCTAGGTGTTCATACAGACAGACAGAAAGACGGACAGACGGACAGACAGACAGACGGACATTGCTATATCGACTTGGCTATTGATGCTGATAAAGAATATATATAGTTTATAGGGTCTGCCACGCCTCCTTCTGCCTGTTACGCACATTTTCGGTAAAACAAACCCAATAGACCCTTGTACTTTTTTAAGTACGGGGTCTAAAAATATTTGATTAAATTTGGGTTTCTCAAATTCATACATGTTTTCTTCAATTATTTTAAAAGAAAAAAAAATTTTTTTTTTCAATAATAACAAATGCATCATTCAAATTTTCATGAAGATTTTCAATATTATACAATTTCAAATTAACATCAGACCAAAGACAATACGGCCAATGTGGTCAATAATGTCAAAATAGTCGATCATACAGAAGATATTCAATCTTTGTGTATATTGCTCCTAATATTGACAACCGTTAGTGTTTCTCAATTTATTTTAACATTATATGTTAAACATAACAAAATTATCAAAAAAAGATACATGACAAAATTTAATGATAGCTTTCGTAAACATATGTTTTTAAAAAAAAACAAGCGGGAAAGGCTATAGTCGAGATCCCGACCATATGATTCTCGTTACTTACTTTAATATATTGAAATGTACTTTAAAGAAAATACTTGTTTTGGTCTGAAAACTTTAATTCGTGGATTAAATTTGAAACAAACTTGTTCTGCGTTAGGTATATATAAATCTGTGTGCCAAATTTGGTAACTCTATCTCTCTTAGTCTCTGAGATTTCTTTGTTCAGACGGTTTTTCGATATTTGCGGGGGCGGAGGGGGGCGTGGCTTAAATTTGAAACAAACTTGACCTGCTCCAACGCCTTTGTGATCTGCGTGTGTCGAGATCCCGACCATAGGATACCCGTTACTTATTTCATATTTGCGTTGCCAGAACTAGTTGAAAATTTTAAGCATTCTAATAAGGTTTAACAATACAAAAATTATTGCATACTCTAGGGGGCATCTGTTGCTTCAACAACTTAGGCACGTAATAACTGCTGTTCTACTTGTCCGATCTTGTTGCGATTCAGTGGGATAATAGATAATAATAACAGATATAATTTATTATCAAAAAAATACGTATTATATGAAAAATTGTGGGTGAGGTGGTTTTTCGCGATTTGCGGGTGCGGAGGGGGGCGTGGCTTAATTTTGAAACAAACTTGATCTGCGTGAGGTATATGGAAATCTGTGTGCCAAATTTGTTGACTCTATCTTTTATAGTCTCTGAGATCCGTATGTTTATACAGACGGACGTGTGATCTGCGTGTGAGAGTTTGGTTACTTTACCTCTAATGGTCTCTGAGATCTAGGCGCTCACACAGACGGACAGACAGACAGACGGACAGACACACATGGCTATATCGACTCGGCTGTTGATGCTGATCAAGAATATATATACTTAATGTGATCGGAGATGCATCCTTCTGCCTGTTACGGACATTCCAACGAACACAATATACCCTTATATTTATTTTTTATAAGTAACGGGTATCATAAAGGGAACACAAATTGTTACTGAGTGGGTCGTAAAAAATGGACGATCCTTGAACATTATCAATGACTCAGGTCTAAAGAAACTAGCTCAGTTCCTTATTACAGTTGGTGCAAATTTTGGCGAGAACATAAATATGGAACATTTATTGCCTTATCCAACTACGGTGTCACGAAACGTTTCACAATTATGTGCTTTCCACCTTGATGGTGTAAAAAAATATGTGGAGAGGATTATAAATATTAGATACAGCCTTACCTTCGATATATGGACAGACAACTATTATATATATCGTACTTGTCATTAACAATGCATTATATAACGGACGGTGCAATGACAAATCGCTTACTGGCAGTCAAATCAATGAAGGGAGTTTCATTTACCAGTAAATATACAAATCTGATTATTAACAGGCAATATTGAAAGAAAATATTTTTCAGAAGACAAGATCAAGGATAAAGTAAATAAAATTCTGAGTGAGTTCGGATGTAACATTGAAACTGATGACCCATTTATGGTGACCGACAGAGAATCCAACATAAAATCTGCATTCAAAGATTTCAATCATATTTTTGCACAACATAATTGAAAGCACTGTAAAAAGAGACAACGAGTTGCTGGACATGGTAAGCCAGTGCAGTAAATTGGTCAAATATTTTAAGAAATCCAGCTTAAATTTTCTTTAAAGAGCTACTGCCCAACTCGGTGCAATACCGTGTATAATTTATTAAATTCGATTAAAGATAATTGGATAGACATTTCAAACATGTTGCAAGCAAAGCAAGAAATTGACAGAATTCAGGATATTCACTTAAACGATTTATCATCAATTGTTTCCCTACTTGTACCATTTAAATCATTTTCAAAGACACTGGAGGGCAGTACCTATTCGACATTACATTTAGCCATACCACATATAAACCATTTAAAACTAGGAAATAATGCAAAAATATTTTGCTCGCTTGATGCTGTTGCAGAGCGTTGTAATACATTTTCGACTACTTTTTTCAACGACAGCTATAAGATATAGTGGTCCGATTTAAACCAACTTCGGAGAGGATATATAAGACTTAAATGCATATTCTATAAATTTCGTTGAGATATCTTATAATACATAAAATTTTTTCATACTACACCTTGATTTTCTCCCGATCGATCCTATGACAGCTATATGATATAGTGGTCCAATTTGAACCAAGTTTGGATAGGATATATAAAACCAAGTTATATGCATATTCTATTAATTTTGTTGAGATATCTCATAAAACCAAACTGTTTTTCTTACTAAGACTTGATTTTCGTCCGATTAATCCCATGGCAGCTATATGATATAGTGGTCCGATTTGAGCCAACTTTGAACAGGATATATTAGGGTGGCCTTTTTAAAAAAATTCTTTGATATCAACGAACGCCGGGCTGAAAAATAATCATTTTTACCCCTAGAATACACTTGCAAAATTTGAGCTCGATCGGAGTTAATTTGATGGACCCAAAAACGGGTCAAAGGTCAACATTTGGCATTTGTATGAAAAAAAAAAGTTGTTGTATGGAAAACTTTTTTGTTAATAAAGATATATTTACCAAACTTGCAGATTGTGGTTGAATTAATGTATTTTACATCCTGACCAAATTTGATCGAAATCGGGCAACTATATCATATAGCTACTATAGGAACGATCGGATGAAAATTTACGTTTAGTATGAAAAACTTTTTTGTTTCTAAAAATATCTTCACCAACCTCACAGATAGTGTATTTGGGACTGTCTTATACACCCCGACCAAATTTGGTCCAAATCGGATTACTATATCCTATAGCTTCCATGGGAACAATCGGTCGAATAATAGGCTTAGTATGAGAATTCTTAAGAAATTTTTCAGACAAAGTAAAACAAAATATTTTTCATTATATTATTATATTAAATATATATATATATCGCATATTTAAAAATAAACACATTTTTTTACACATTAATCACTGCGAACGGCAGTTCGCTCTAGTGACGAAAGCAGCAAGAAGGGTGCGAAAGGCGACTAGATATATATACAGCTAATTTGGAAAATTTGCTACGACTGTCCGATCAGATCGAGTTATATACCGATCGAAAGGTTGAGTCCTAACTTACAAAATGGCATACTAAAACTTTTTGTAACTCACCTGGTTCCTGAGATACGGGGGTGTAAGTGGGAGGGGAAAAATTTAAACGATCGCAGCTAATGGGGCCGTTGGGGCCTTTTTTTATTTTTAAAAAATTCTAATCAAAAATACGCGTCGATTGATACCCAAATCACCCAAATCCGATAACTGGTTCGAAAGATAATAAAATTTAAAATTTTTAGTGGACTTCTCAAAATGAGATGAAAAGTCAGTTTGTTTGTCGGTTCGTTTGCGCGTATCAAAGCGCTAAAAAAGCTTAGATGTAATGATGAGGATTTGTTTCTTTTCAAAAATATAGAAATGTTTGTTTTACGACTTTTTGAATTTCCCGATAGTTTAGCGGGAAAACGCTATTTCCCGCTAAAATTGAATTGCAAACCCCAATAGTTTGCACACCATAGAAGCTACAGATATGTCCTATATATCATTGGAAAGGTGAGTTTAAGGGCTTTTTGACGTACCTTCAAACTTTTTTTCTAAAGTACTCAGGTAACACTTTACAGGTGAAATAAGGTTTTTTAGCTTATATTTTGGCGATTTCTGACAAAACGGCACTAACGATTTTTATTAAATTTATGTATGTTTTAGTACGTAAAATTCTGCGTTTTTCGGTATATAACACATAAATTTTGGTTAAGGGGTTTGGAAGATATTGCCTGTTAACTGAATATATATATTTTTCCATCGGTCGAAAATCACGTTTTAGTTCGAAAATCACGTTTTAGTACTAAAAACTTTTTGGTTTTATGAGATATCTCAACCAAACTGATAAAATACGCATTTTACATTGTTTTATATATCCTGACCAAAGTTGGTTCAAATCGGATCACTATATCATATAGCTGTCATAGGACCGATCGGATCAAAATTAGGTTTTAGTATGAAAAACTTTTTTGTTTTACGAGATATTTTAACCAAATTGATAGAATATGCATTTAAGTTAGTTTTATACATCCTGACCGAAATTGGTTCATATCGGACCGCTATATCATATAGCTGTCATAGGACCGATCTGGTCAAAATAAGGTTTTAGTATGAACAACTTTTTTGATTTATGAGATATTTTAACCAAATTGATAGAATATGCATTTAAGTTAGTTTTATACATCCTGACCGAAATTGGTTCATATCGGACCGCTATATCATATAGCTGTCATAGGACCGATCTGGTCAAAATTAGGTTTTAGTATGAAAAACTTTTTTGATTTATGAGATATTTTAACCAAATTGATAGAATATGCATTATATGATTAAGTTAGTTTTATACATCCTGACCGAAATTGGTAACCGGTAATCAAACCACTATATCATATAGCTAAAATAGGACCGATCGGGCGAAAAGTCTTAGTATGAAAAGTAGACAGTAGTAACGCGAGCGAAGCAAACAGGGGCGGAGTCTCTTAGCTATATTTTTTACTATCTCCCTGCATTTATGATAAAGTTAAAATGTCAAAAGCAAAAGCATTTGCAAAAATTTCTGATATCCCACAAAAAAAAACCTCTACACGAGGTAAAAGTCTAGTGACGAAAGCAATTTTTAGATCCAAAATTTCTGATATCCAATTGTGTGACGAGCTAAATTCAGTTTATTATAAAAACTTAAAATAAAAATAAAAATTATTAAAAAAAAAAAAAAACACGAAAATTGGTATTCGGCACTGTGCAAAAAGTAATTTTTATGTACAAAGAAGCTCTCCCTTTTTAAGCACAGTGCACAATGCCAATTTTCGTGTTTTTTTTTTTTTTTAATAATTTTTATTTTTATTTTAAGTTTTTATAATAAACTGAATTTAGCTCGTCACACAATTGGATATCAGAAATTTTGGATCTAAAAATTGCTTTCGTCACTAGACTTTTACCTCGTGTAGAGGTTTTTTTTGTGGGATAATAATATACACTTAGAACTTAAGTCAATTCTGATTTTGTATGGCTCGGATATTTATTTTTATATAAATCGACAACTTGCAAGATGAATTGTGCTTCTGTTTCATCGCGTGTTAAAAGTCGGTTGTAGTCTTTCATAAATTTTACTCCACGCTCCGCAAGATCATTAACAACGCTAAGATTTTGAAAAAAATTTAATGCAGTTTGATATTCCTCAATATTATTCCATTTGGATGGATCAAGCGCAAGAAAATCAGTTTGAAGCTCAAAACTGGAAATAAGATTTTTCGTTTTGTATGACACAAAATCAGATAAGCTGCATTTTAAAAGTTTTTTTATGTCTGTCATTGTTCTGAAATTTTGGAAAGGTACAGTTGGTTCCATTGCTTTTAATTTTTTAATCATGTTTCGCTTTTCTTCGAGCGATACTGTTGGGTCAAAAAATGCTAAGCCCACTGCATCAGGTGTTAAGTACCATAAATGATTTTTCATTTTATTAACAACCGTTTCAGAAACGACAGTATCGATCGTAGAAAATTCGAAAGCTGCTCGCAAAAAACTCAAATCTTGATTGGGACTAGCAATAGCATTGGTACATCCGAACCAAGCCTTTATGTAGAGCTTAACAACAAATACAGAGATGTCTCGAATATTGCTCAGCTCTCTCGGCGTCATTTTAAACTGGTTACGAAACAGAAAGATTTTCAAGCTGTATATTGCCTTTGCCATGAATCTTGCATGAGATGTCGCCCCACAAGTCCGAAAAGCCCCAACATTTTCGCCAAGAAATGCCATTGTTAACTCTAAAAGCTCTTTGTAGTCGCTGCGAACTTGCGTGTACTTAAGCCTTGCTCTGCAAAACACTTTGAGATCTTCGCAATCATTTTGAGAAATCTTTTCTGCGACAATTTCATCTTGCAAGCCGTATTGAAAATCAATTTGGTTTATATTTGGTCATATATCCGCAAACCTGTTAAAAATTAAAGTTTCTGGTCCACTGGTTTTACCAAACTTCTTCTCAAAGACAGCTTTGAGCACAATCTCATAAATGTGATGACGGCATCCGAGATAAATTAGATTACGACCGAGAAGGTCATCCAAAATACTGCAGGCACCTCGTTCGAGACCAGTGTTGGAGGCCGTTGTGTCAAAGCTCAAGCTACTACTTTTTCTGCAATGTCCCATTCTATCAAAGTGTTATGTACAGCTTGGGCGATGTTCATCCCTGTACTTGATTCAACTTTTGGAGCACCTAAGAACTTGTACGACCCATTGTAGCTCACCAAAACTGCAATGCGATCAACGCATGCTCTACCGACCAAATCTGCCAAAATCTTTCCATCCCAGTGAACCACCAATCGATCGTTGGGACTTAGCTACCGAATTGCAAAGAAAGATAATAATTAATTAAATTTTGTAAATACGGTTGTCTAAAACATACAACGTACATTGTCGATCAGATCAGTTTTGGCTTCATCATATAGATTTTTTCTATTTTCTTTACGCAATTTCTGTAAAGAGGAACGATTTAAAACGATATTATCGGCCGGAATCTCCAACGCCTCTATTGTTGCCATTAAAATATGCATCGCAAGTCTGTCTGACACCTGAACAAATAATGAAGAGTTAAATACTATTTAAATTATGTATTCTTCCCGATATTACCTTTGCCTTATCAAGGGCGCCGCATAGTCGTGGTGAAACCCAATTTTTTTTTATAATACACCTCTGTTTTTGTGGTGCGGGCACTTCAAAATTATTTTCAAAATCGCTTTGGGGCTCCATAGATTCTGAATCTGTTTCGGTTTGGTAGCAAGCTTAAATGACAATGCGATTAAGTTAAAAGTCATGGTTATATAAATCCCACAAAAAAAACCTCTACACGAGGTAAAAGTCTAGTGACGAAAGCAATTTTTAGCTCCAAAATTTCTGATATCCAATTATGTGACGAGCTAAATTCAGTTTATTATAAAAACTTTAAATAAAAATAAAAATTTAAAAAAAAAAAAAAAATTACGAAAATTGGCATTGTACACTGTGCTCAAAAAGGGAAAGCTTCTTTGTACATAAAAATTACTTTTTGCACAGTGCCGAATACCAATTTTCGTGTTTTTTTTTTTTTTTAATAATTTTTATTTTTATTTAAAGTTTTTATAATAAACTGAATTTAGCTCGTCACACAATTGGATATCAGAAATTTTGGAGCTAAAAATTGCTTTCGTCACTAGACTTTTACCTCGTGTAGAGGTTTTTTTTGTGGGATATCAGAAATTTTTGCAATTGCTTTTGCTTTTGACATTTTAACTTTATCATAAATGCAGGGAGATAGTAAAAAATATAGCTAAGAGACTCCGCCCCTGTTTGCTTCGCTCGCGCTATTACTGTCTACTTTTCATACTAAGACTTTTCGCCCGATCGGTCCTATGTTAGCTATATGATATAGTGGTTTGATTACCGGTTACCAATTTCGGTCAGGATGTATAAAACTAACTTAAATGCATATTCATACTAAAACCTAATTTTGACCAGATCGCTCCTATGACAGCTATATGATATAGCGGTCCGATATGAACCAATTTCGGTCAGGATGTATAAAACTAACTTAAATGCATATTCTATCAATTTGGTTAAAATATCTCTTAAAACAAAAAAGTTTTTCATACTAAAACCTAATTTTGATCCGATCGGTCCTATGACAGCTACATGATATAGTGGTCCGATTTGAACCAACTTTGGTCAGGATATATAAAACAATGTAAAATGCGTATTTTATCAGTTTGGTTGAGATATCTCATAAAACCAAAAAGTTTTTAGTACTAAAACTTGATTTTCGAACTAAAACGTGATTTTCGACCGATGGAAAAATATATATATTCAGTTAACAGGCAATATCTTCCAAACCCCTCAACCATGTGTTATGTGTTATATACCAAAAAAACGCAAAAATTTACGTACTAAAACATACATCAATTTAATAAAAATCGTTAGAGCCGTTTTGTCAGAAATCGCCAAAATATAAGCTAAAAAACCTTATTTCACCTGTAAAATGTTACCTGAGTACTTTAGAAAAAAAGTTTGAAGGTACGTCAAAAAGCCCTTAAACTCACCTTTCCAATGATATATAGGACATATCTGCAGCTTTTATGGTTTGCAAACTATTGGGGTTTCAATTTTAGCGGGAAATAGCGGTTTCCCGCTAAACTAGCGGGAAATTCAAAAAGTCGTAGAACAAACATTTCTATATTTTTGAAAAGAAACAAATCCTCATCATTACATCTAAGCTTTTTTAGCGCTTTGATACGCGCAAACGAACCGACAAACAAACTGACTTTTCATCTCATTTTGAGAAGTCCACTAAAAATTTTAAATTTTATTATCTTTCGAACCAGTTATCGGATTAGGGTGATCGGGGTATCAATCGACGCGTATTTTTGATTAGAATTTTTTAAAAATAAAAAATTTTTCAAAAAGGCTCCAACGGCCGCATTAGCTGCGATCGTTTAAATTTTTCCCCTCCCACTTACACCCCCGTATCTCATGAACCTGGTGAGTTACAAAAAGTTTTAGTATGCCATTTTGTAAGTTAGGACTCAACCTTTCGATCGGTATATAACTCGATCTGATCGGACAGTCGTAGCAAATTTTCCAAATTAGCTGTATATATTGCTAGTCGCCTTTCGCACCCTTCGTGCTGCTTTCGTCACTAGAGCGAACTGCCGTTCGCAGTGATAGAACAGACGTAAAAAATTTTCCATATAACTCACCAGATTGCTGCAGTTGCAATGTCTTAAAATATTTTAATTTTTTAGCTTCATCTTCTTCTCTCTTCCTATTTGACCTTCCTTCTTTGGTTGCTAGCTTCATATTCACTCCCAACATTGAGCCAGGGCGTCCTTTCTGACGCTGCTTTACTAAAAAGTCTTTGTCCTCTTCATTTTTCATAATCGTCAAAGCATCGGCAGCCGCAACGTCAAAAAGATCATCTATCTTATCCATAAAAATATCAAATTTTTTTTTTGTCCCAGCAGACATTTTCTCCACCTTTACTTTGTTGAAAGTTTTCCACTCGTCATACATTTTTATAAGCTTTGCTCCACATTTATGAGAATCGCGGGTGGGAATGCGCGCTTGTTGCCAAAATATTGTAGCCGCGTCGATTGCGAGCCTAGCACTATCCTTAGACGCTAGTTTGACATAGCGCATGTTGTAAAAAAAAACTTTCAGTACTTGTCTGTTGGATGGCAACTTGGCTCCCACAATTTGGTGTGACACATGACCAACAAAAGATATATGCCGCTGTTTTTCATCACATTGACGAGTTTTAATAATTGATTTTTCCATTTTATGCAGTTATAATGATTATTATTACACTGTTTCGCTCGAATAATGAATTAAACTTAAATGTTAAAACACCAGATATCAAACAAAACACAGGGTCGTCTTTTGCTTACATTCAAAAACGAATGACCCTGCTCATTTTATAACTGTAAAATCCGTTAAAAATACGAATTCGCTAGAATTACTAAGCGCAGAGTCGTCATTCGTTAACATCCCTGTTAATGTTAAAAAAAAATACGATTGTTCCCATGGAAGCTATAGGATATAGTAATCCGAATTGGACCAAATTTGGTCGGGGTGTATAAGACAGTCCCAAATACACTATCTGTGAGTTTGGTGAAGATATTTTTAGAAACAAAAGTTTTTCATACTAAACGTAAATTTTCATCCGATCGTTCCTATAGTAGCTATATGATATAGTTGCCCGATTTCGATCAAATTTGGTCAGGATGTAAAATACAATAATTCAACCACAATCTGCAAGTTTGGCGGCCAGGCTAGGATATATAAATCTAAGTTATATGCATATTTAATTACTTTGATTGACAAAAAAGTTTTTCTTACTAAGAAGCTATGTGAAAGCTATGTGATATAGTTGTCCGATTTGAACCAACTTCGGTCAGGATATATAAAACCAATTTATATGCACATTCTATTAGTTTGATTGAGATATCTTATAAAACAAAAAAGTTTTTCATACTAGGACTTGATTTTAGCCCGATCGGTCTAATGGCAGCTATATGATATAGTTGTCCGAAATGAAACAACTTCGGTCAGGATATATAAAACCTTGTAAAATGCGTATTGTATCAGTTTGGTTGAGATTTATCATAAAACATCGGTCCTATGAAAGCTATATGATATAGTGGTTCGATTTGAACCCACTTTGGTCAGGATATATAAACATAAATCAGATCGAGTTATATACCGATCGAAAGGTTGAGTCCTAACTTACAAAATGGCATACTAAAACTTTTTGTAACTCACCTGGTTCCTGAGATACGGGGGTGTAAGTGGGAGGGGAAAAATTTAAACGATCCCGCTAAAATTGAAACCCCAATAGTTTGCAAACCATATCCTATATATCATTGGAAAGGTGAGTTTAAGGGCTTTTTGACGTACCTTCAAACTTTTTTTCTAAAGTACTCAGGTAACATTTTACAGGTGAAATAAGGTTTTTTAGCTTATATTTTGGCGATTTCTGACAAAACGGCTCTAACGATTTTTATTAAATTTATGTATGTTTTAGTACGTAAAATTCTGCGTTTTTTGGTATATAACACATAAATTTTGGGTTGAGGGGTTTGGAAGATATTGCCTGTTAACTGAATATATATATTTTTCCATCGGTCGAGAATCGGCATTGTGCAAAATGTAATTTTTATGTACAAAGAAGCTCGCCCTTTTTGAGCACAGTGCACAATGTTAATTTTCGTGTTTTTTTTTTTGTTCGTTGACAGTATCCGCCAGCGGAGCAAACCTATTGTTGGTGTTTATTGGGTCCCCAGCAGTTTGGTTTAAGTCACCGCGGTTTATTTTTGTTTTATTTCCCAGTATTTTTTGTGGGCTTAGTTTTCGCTTGGGTACTATTTGAAAGTAGCGCTCCATTCCGGTCTGCCTAGCCGGAACCGTTCGTTTTGACGCTGCGCTTGCATTCGAAGCTGTAGTTGAGAAAGCTTGTGCTTGGTCAGCAGAAGATGGTACGACGACTGTTGACACAGTTAAAGTTGTTGTTGCTGTAGCGTCAGCTGCAGCGGCTTGTGAGGGCAAGTTTGGTGGTGATAGTGGTTTATGCGGGGAGACGATCGGCATTGGAGAGGCACACTCTTCGCACCAGCTTTTTGGAGTTGTAGTTGGTAACTTCGGAGAGCAAGAACGCACTCTCGTACCTTCTACGGCTAAGAGGTTCTGCTTTGATTTTTCGGTTATTTGTGCTGTTGGGTCGGAGACATAGCTAAAGTATGCGTTATTTTTGGCAAAAGAGAGTCGTCGCTCGTCTTGCTCGCGCTGACGTTGGGCACGGGTATCGTAGTGACTTATCGTAGTTAGCACTTGTTCAATACAAATTCTATTTGATTTGTTTATAGTTTATAGAATAGTTTTATTATATTTGCGAAACTAGTTTAGTGGTCGCGCTCATCGCTCTGGGGGGCTTTTGGCCTAAATCTAGATTTTTACCGCAAGTGGGTACTATTTAAATTTAGATTATTTCGGAGCGCTTTATAGAAACACGTCTGCACGTTCCGAAGGTTTATTGGTTATGTATACGTATACGTTTAAGTACTAAAAACTTTTTGATTTTATGAGATATCTCAACCAAACTGATACTATACCCATTTTACATGGTTTTATATATCCTGACCAAAGTTGGTTCATATCGGACCGCTATATCATATAGCTGTCATAGGACCGATCTGGTCAAAATAAGGTTTTAGTATGAAAAACTTTTTTGTTTTACGAGATATTTTAACCAAATTGATAGAATATGCATTTAAGTTAGTTTTATACATCCTGACCGAAATTGGTTCATATCGGACCGCTATATCATATAGCTGTCATAGGACCGATCGGATCAAAATTAGGTTTTAGTATGAAAAACTTTTTTGTTTTAAGAGATATTTTAACCAAATTGATAGAATATGGATTTAAGTTAGTTTTATACATCCTGACCGAAATTGGTTCATATCGGACCGCTATATCATATAGCTGTCATAGGACCGATCTGGTCAAAATAAGGTTTTAGTATGAAAAACTTTTTTGATTTATGAGATATTTTAACCAAATTGATAGAATATGCATTTAAGTTAGTTTTATACATCCTGACCGAAATTGGTTCATATCGGACCGCTATATCATATAGCTTTCATAGGACCGATCTGGTCAAAATTAGGGTTTAGTATGAAAAACTTTTTTGATTTGATTTTTGATCGTCTTGCAGACGATTGTGACACAGGGGATCCGTGTTTAAAAAAATGAGCTTAACATCATCTGCATACATTAAAATATAAGAATGGGACAGAATAGTGGGTAGATCGTTAATTAACAGAGTTAAAAATAAAGGTCCTAAGTGACTACCTTGAGGTACACCAGAAGTTGCACGCACCGAACTCGAAATGGTTGACCTAAGAAGCACTTTTTGGGTCCTACCTTTTAAGTAAGTGGAAACACAACATAAAAAGGCGGGAGGGAAACCTATTCAGTTAAGTTTGTAAAGTAATAGGTCATGCTTCACAGAGTCAAAGGCTTTACTGAAGTCAGTATAAATGACATCAGTTTGCTGTTCCTCTGAAAATGCATCATTTACCAGGGAGTTAAATTCAAGTAAATTGGTCGTAGTAGACCAACCCTTAACCCCGCCGTGTTGTGCAGGGGAAATAATCGATTTACAGAGATGCTGCAAAGAAGAAACAAGGATTTTTTCAAATAATTTAGGAATGGCTGATAGCTTTGCAATGCCTCTGTTGGGAGCTGCCGAGCGTTTTCGGCAACTTTCTGCGCAATAGTTTTAGTAAAACACTTGCACCTCAAATATTTCTTAGTTACTTTAAACTTATTTTATTTAGCGCAGATAAGTACATTAGTTATTTTCAAAGTTACGTGCCCGTGGGTCTTTTATTTAAACAATTCAATATAATTCGTTTGCGAAGCTGCTGTTGCACACCGTTCTGTAACAAAAATTAAGTGAGTACAAAGAATAAGCAGAAGAGAAAAACATGAGTGCAAATTGAGTGACTTGAGGACAACGGGTGCAACAGACAATGATAATTAACAAGAAGATATGTAGCAAAATGAAATAGCTGATTACAGCCTAGAGTTGCAGCCGTTGCGATCAGCTGCTGCTCTGAACATCCTACCCCCCCGTTGAAAGGACAGGGATTTCAACCGAATCCTCAACTGGAAGGACGCAAAGCTTATTGACTGCTTGTAGAGTGGTATCCGAGGGTGTGCGCAAAACCGCAACTCGAATGACGCCATCCGATCCAGCTATGGTGTCGATGGCTCGAGCCAATGACCACTTTAAGGGCGGAAGAGTGCGCCCCTTTGCGCGCTGCTGATGAAGAGTTAGATACTCCTCGCTCCAGTGCTTCCAGAAAATTTGCTTGAGAGATGTAGCTTGCTGCCAGCGATCAAGGCGATTGTAGTTGAGCGGTGTGATGTCCGGTTCAGGCGGCGAATCAAATGGGCAACCGATGAGGAAATGCCCGGGCGTTAAAACATCTAAGTCGGCTATGCTTTCGGAAATTAATATAAGAGGTCGTGAATTGATTACCGCTTGAAGTTGGCCCGCAAGAGTGCGCAATTCATGATAATTGGCCGTCTTTACGGCTGCCTTCCATTGGCCACCGAAGTGGGGAGATCGTGGCGGTATAAATTTCCAATCAAATCCATGCGATGACACCAAACGTGGACTGCATCGCGATGCTTTTCGCTGCCAAACAAGCGTCGAAGATCCTCCAGCTCATTCTTGGCACCAACGAAGTTTGTAGCGTTATCTGACCAAATGCAGCTTGGCATGCCCCGTGTGGCGGCAAAGCGATTCAGAGCGCTCAAAAATGCAGCGGTTGAAAGGTCCTTAACCAGCTCCATCCATACAGCTTTCGCTGTAAAGCATATGAAAACGCTTATGTAGCATTTCTGAGGCGGCTTGTTGCGCACATCGGCTTTATATTGGAATGGACCACAGTAGTCCACACCACTGACAGCCAAAGGCCGAGTATATAGAATGCGATCCTTCGGGAGGTCAGCCGAGGCTTAGAGCGAGAACAAATGAAACGGTCTTCAGACCACCAATGGGCCAGTACTGCAGTCGAATTGAGGCCAGCAGTGATTGTGGTCCTGCGTGGAGATTCCTGAGATGCAGATGTCTTATGATGGCCACAGTTAGTGGGTGGCTTTTGGGCAATATGATGGGATGGCGAGCGTCGAATTCCAGCGTTGACTGCCGCAGGCGTCCACCATCACGAATTAGTCCCGCGTTGTCGAGAAATGGCGACAGCGAAACCATGCTGCTGGATGGATCAACGCATTTTCAATTTTGAAGGCTGCGATATTCAACGCACATGTTGGCTCTTTGAACAATGCGAATGAGTAGTTGCGTTCCGCGATGAATATTTTCTGCAGTGAGTTGCGTCGATCTTGGTGTTTTCCCGAGGGAGATGAACTTATGCACATATGCATAGTGCCGAAAGCGTTTATGAACTTGAAGGATAACGATATATCGACTTGGTCAGACACGACAAAAAGAGTCTTGAGCCGCAATTCGGGTAGCCGTGGCTCCGATAAGCATTGCTGCGGCGAATTACTCCTTGCGCCGAGCAAAAAAGAAGGGCCATGCAACCAAAGATCAGAATGCAGTAAGTCCCGCGGCGACAAGCCCCTAGACAACATGTCGGCTGGATTCATTGCAGTCGGCACATAATACCATTCCATGCCCTTGGTTAGCTGCTAGATCGCACAGACTCGGTTGGTTACAAATACATTGAATTTTGACGGCTCCTCCTGCAACCAAGATAAAACGACGGATGAGTCCGTCCAACAGTGAACTTGGCAATCGAAAAGACCCATTTTTACAATATCCTGAATCAGCAGAGCAAGCAGGTGAGCAGCGCAGAGCTCAAGTTTAGGCACAGTAAGCGTCTTCAGCGGGGCGACGCGAGCCTTCGAGCACAGCAGGTGCGATTGAATCCGGTTGTCCTTGTATGAGAGCACATACATGCACGCACCATACGCTTCTAAACTGGCATCGCAAAAAGCGCGGATCTCGAATGTGGCATCCGACAGCAAAACATAAACAATAAGTGATTGAAAAGTCAATTTATTATTATATTTATTGGAGTAAATTTAACATTTTTCCCTCAAAATTTTTTAGGGTTAGCTGGTATACCGCGACGTTACTCAGATTACCCTGATGCTTACACAACATGAAATGTAATTTCAACTATTGGTTCATCAATTTCTTTATTTGGAATTTTATTCTTTCTTTATATTATTTGAGAAAGTTTAATTTCCCAACGTCAAGTAATTTACCCAATTCAATAAAATTCATCAATTGAATGATACCAAAATACCCCACCTGCTACTTATAGTTATTCTGAATTACCTTTATTAACTAATTAATTCTAATATGGCAGATTAGTGCAATGGATTTATGCTCCTTATATAAGGCCTTACTCCAGCAACTTAGGCGTCCACCATCACGAATTAGTCCCGCGTTGTCGAGAAATGGCGACAGCGAAACCATGCTGCTGGATGGATCAACGCATTTTCAATTTTGAAGGCTGCGATATTCAACGCACATGTTGGCTCTTTGAACAATGCGAATGAGTAATTGCGTTCCGCGATGAATATTTCTGCAGTGAGTTGCGTCGATCTTGGTGTTTTCCCGAGGGAGATGAACTTATGCACATATGCATAGTGCCAAAAGCGTTTATGAACTTGAAGGATAAGGATATATCGACTTGGTCAGACACGACAAAAAGAGTCTTGAGCCGCAATTCGGGTAGCCGTGGCTCCGATAAGCATTGCTGCGGCCAATTACTCCTTGCGCCGAGCAAAAAAGAAGGGCCATGCAACCAAAGATCAGAATGCAGTAAGTCCCGCGGCGACGAGCCCCTAGACAACATGTCGGCTGGATTCATTGCAGTCGGCACATAATACCATTCCATGCCCTTGGTTAGCTGCTGGATCGCACAGACTCGGTTGGTTACAAATACATTGAATTTTGACGGCTCCTCCTGCAACCAAGATAAAACGACGGATGAGTCCGTCCAACAGTGAACTTGGCAATCGAAAAGACCCATTTTTACAATATCCTGAATCAGCAGAGCAAGCAGGTAAGCAGAGCAGAGCTCAAGTTTAGGCACAGTAAGCGTCTTCAGCGGGGCGACGCGAGCCTTCGAGCACAGCAGGTGCGATTGAATCCGGTTGTCCTTGTATGAGAGCACTTACATGCACGCACCATACGCTTCTAAACTGGCATCACAAAAAGCGTGGATCTGGAATGTGGCATCCGACAGCAAAACATAAACATT